>SKCR01050502.1:0-37257 GCA_019454045.1 Zanthoxylum bungeanum
CCATCCATTATGTTGTTGAACTCCCCGATGACTGGTGATTTCCACCTTCTGCCATCGTCTTAATACGCGAGCCACTTTTTGTTGAGTTCCCCACAGACGGCGCCAACTGTTGACGGTGGATTTTGGTCTAAGGGAAATATGGGAATATTACCCCAGGCCAATCCTCCCTCAATAGTGAATTTGTTTGGTTATGGGGGAACCAAAAGCAAATTAGGCAAAAGATAGATAAATACACCAATCAACAAAGAGATTTAACGTGGTTCGACGGATCAGACCCAACCTACATCCACGGGCACAGAACAGACGATGTTTTATTACTGAAATATGCTTATCTGCTCTGTTTTTTGTTTACAAGTCTGATGGTAATGATTCTGATATTGATTCTGATCCTCATGCCTCTTACACACACTCTACCCTTCTATTTATAATAGTGTAGAAATCAGATTCATTCTCCTACAAGAATTCGTAGTTGAAACAATTCACTTTTCCCATAAGGATTCATAATTAAAACTACATTTACTTCTCATACCCTATTCGAATATGATAAATTATCTCCTTACCCTATAAGAATAGGATAACTTATCCCATTACCCCATAAGAATAAGATAACTTATCTCTGGAGCATATCTCGCTATCTAGTCGGTCTTTATGAGGTCGGTCATGATGATCATTTGAGCTGAGAATGCTGCTACTGATCTGATAATGCTCGGTCATCCGAACCAAAGTGGTCGGTTACCGATCATAAGTGCTCGGACCCAAACTCATGTGGTCGGGTCAGTATTAGTGGTCTCGATCAAGAAGGGAGTTACCTTTTTACCCCTGCCGTACTGCTTAAATATCATAGTGCTTAAAAAACATCATCAACAATAATTATTATAATAATTTTCGATTTAATAATAATTCATATAATTATGTCCAATAAGTTCACATTATTATTAAATTGAAAATGAATAAAATTTAACATTTCAAACATCTCATTTTTTTGGGTAGCATGATGACTATTTTGGTGGTGTTATTTCTGATGGTTATGCGCGGTGGGGTGTTGCTGGTGAAGTGAGGGAGTTGTGACATGTGTGCATGTGGTGAGGGAGCTCAGCGTGCGTATGGTAAAGGATCTAGGCGTGCATCTGTGTGGTAATTGGTGAGGAAGTTGGGCAGCATATGCGTGTGTCTATTGGGATCTCCTCAACCATTATCTTTTGACAGTGTTTTTTTATTATCAGTAATTTCACTTATTATTTTATAATGGAAATTAATTTCCTTCGTGAATATTTTCTGGAGAATGTAGGTTTTTTGGTTTCACTATCTTACTAATTTAAATCATATTGTATATATTTTTGACATTGTAAAAGATTCATTCGATTATAGAGAATTAATATTATTATTTTATCATTATCAACAACAGTATCGTCACACACAACCATCAAAAATAACACCATCGAAACAGTCATCATGCTACCATAAAAAATGAGAGGTTTGAGATGTTAATTTTTTACATTTTTAATTCAATAATAATATGAATTTATTATATATAATTGTATGAATTATTATAATTATTATAATAATTATTAATTTTTTTATTTTTTTATTTTTTATTTATTTTTTAGATATTATCTTTGTGCCACTAAAGATTTCTGATTATGCACTACACCTCATGCATGCCCTTTCGATTTTATATCAAGAAATCACTTAAATATAGTGATTTAAAAAAAATATCATTCTAATATCATCATTTACTCAACACTGTTAATGGAAAAGTGATCTATTAATATAGAATTCAAACCAGATGTGATGTAGTGTCATTATCATAAATTCACGGTGGTTATATGTACTTTCCACAAACCGAAGAAGGTGCAGAGAAAATTTTCTTTTTTTAATTATAGTCAAATGTCAATTTAATTTTAATCTCACTCATGTCAGTAAGGTTCAAATTTTAAATTTTTTATTTCCACTCGAGATTTTAAACTGTCACAAATATAAAACTTTGATATTACCAAAACGAAAACACAACTTTATTGTGTGAGGATTCAAAAATATTTTATAATATAGGTTTTTACCCAAAAGAAAATACACTTCCTGAGAGGCTGTGATTGAATGAATGAATATTAAAGTTAGTTAATGTGAAATTTATCATATAATTTTTTATTTTTTTATTTTTAAAGAAAACAGGATTGGTCAACGATATTGAACAACTCTAAGTTGTCCCTCAAATTAATTAAATTTGTATCAAACTTTTTGTTTATTTATTTTTTCATTCGTGTTGACTGATACTAAACAGCAATTAGGGTTCAAATAATTTCCGAAAGAATTCATTCAGCAACCGGACAACAAATTCCTTTATGTTTTACTTTTGTGAGTCAATAATTACAGTTGACTGTTTCATCACATTAGGGCTTCAAGAGCTTTGACTTTTGACTGTTTCAGAATCTGGACTCCTGAGTCTTTTACTATACTCTTTAGGATCAGAAGTTTGCCCGCATGAATGTTGATAGTATCTTTTTAACTCTGTGTTATTATCACGTTTTCTAATTTCACTTTTTTTTTTTTTGAATCGTTGGAAATTCCATCGTCAAATCAATCATTTCGGGTTTAAGCGGAATAAGTAAAACCCTCGGCTGTCCCAGACTTTTACAAGAAACGCACTCACTGGATTCGAACCCATGACCTCAATGTGAGATTTTGAACCTTACACCACCAAATCACGCCCCATAAAGACTTCTAGTTTCACTTTGTTAAAGGGAAAAATGAAAACACTTCTTCTTCTTCCAAATGAGATGTACGGAATGACTTCTGAATATACAGAAATTAAAACGATGTGTTTTAAATTTTGTTTATCTGGAAGTTTTTTTGGACATTCCGTTCGAACATCAATATTTTAGGAAAAAATTCTTGAGTGATGTTAATTAATACCATCGCGTGATCATCATCTTAATTTTTTTAATTAAACGTAATCATATATACACTAATTATTGAATTTTAAAAAAACATAAATACTATATGAATATATAATGAAGTGTAATTAAATGATATATATGAGGGATAGACATATTCATGTCAACAAATAACCTTAAAATTTTACAAGGTGAGAATCTAGAACAAATTTTTGATAATTGAACTATTAAAAATAAAGTTACTGAGGTTTTAATTACGATAACAAATTGTGTTGCATTTGTGTTTCAATTTTTTGTACTAGCATCCATCAGTCAATGGTCATATCAATCAATATTTTTCACGGCAACAATTTTTAATCAAAATGAAATTATAGATAGACAGACCATCTCATCAAAACCTATTACAAAAATTAACAAATTTGTCTTATCGTTCTAACCATCACATTAAAAAATATCATGTGTGCTCCACAAGCACACAAAATTTTATTTGATAATATCAAGAGTTAGAAAAAATCCAAAAAAAAACAAAATCAAATTTACCAAAAACATTTCTCTCATACTCATCATCTCATATAACCACAATTATTGAGCCACGTCTATTTCCTACACTGCAATAAAAAAAAAAAAAAAAAAACGAAGCTTCGAGGAAGATGCACTTCTGTTAACTTCATCTTCTATTTATAACAGTACATGGCTCACTCATTTATCACTCACACAAATAAAATTTCTTTTCAGTCTCTTAAATCTTTAATATTCTCATAATTGATTCTGTTCTTTTTATTATTTTTACGAAAATGGCCTCTACTGAGCCTTCGTTGATGGAGAATGGCAACGTTAAGGGCTTGAGCAGGGAAATGAGACATGGCAGAACTGCACATAACATGTCATCTTCATCGTTGAGGAAAAAATCCGATCTTACCCTTGTCTCCAAAATTCAGTTTCCTTGTCTTAGACGGTTTCTTGCTAATCTTCAAGAGGTCATTTTGGGAACTAAGCTTTCAGTTCTGTTTCCTGCCATACCATTAGCCATAATCGCTCACTGTTATGGATATGCAGAAGTAATTATTTATTTAATTAATATTTAGTTTTTGTTTTTTATTTGGTGCAATACCAACATATATTTTTATGAATCATATTATATATTCATCTTATTCAATACATGCAGCCATGGATCTTCGCTTTGAGCTTGCTTGGACTGATTCCTCTTGCTGAACGTGTCAGCTTTTTGACAGAGTAAGGCTGTTATTTAAATAACTTATTTTATTACTGGTGTTGAATAATGGATATTATGATTATTTTAATATATTTAATTAGGGTTTTGCGGATGTATTCCCTGTATTTATACCGGGATATTAAGTCTAAATCATGAGAAAATCTACAATACAATGGAAGTATCACATCATCTGTGTAACAATCCAATAAAATATTAAAAAATAATTAAAAATATGGATATTAAATCATAAATATCATTTACTAATCATCCGTATCTTGCATCAAAGAATTATTCCTAAATTCGAACCACAAAACTTAAAATCTGAATCATTAAACTTAAATATGGGATATTAAATTTGAAATTATACATATATCTATGTTCAATATTTGAAGTTTTAGATTTGGTAGCCTCCCTTTTCAAATTTAATGGTGATTATTTTAACATCCGGATATAATTCCCGGGCTATTGTTGCTATGCCCATTTAATTGTTATTGATTCATTTTCTTTTCAAATCAACTGCAGGCAAATTGCATTCTACACTGGCCCCACAGGTAAAATTAATTCTTTAAAACGACAAAACGACATGAAAAAATATTATCTTTGTTAGTTGGCGAATAGATGCCAAATTGATTAAAATAAAATTAATAATTAAGTAAAAAAATTAGTGACTGATTGCAGTTTGACAATGGCAACGTTTCTTTAAACTTCTTCAACGAGTTTGGTGCAATATCGCCATCGGACTGTTGCCTAATTGAAAGAGCAATTTGTCTCATTGTTAAATACATTATTATTTATTAATCAGTAACTAAAATAAAATTAATTTGGTTTTATACAGTGGGAGGATTATTGAATGCGACATGCGGCAATGCCACAGAGCTTATCATAGCAATTTTTGCTTTATGCCAACATAAAATTGAAGTGGTCAAATATTCTCTATTGGGTTCCATTCTTTCAAACCTTCTTTTGGTTCTTGGCTCTTCTCTTTTCTGTGGAGGCATTGCCAATCTTAGAAAAGAACAAAAATTTGATAGGGTAAGTTATTTAATTTGTTCATTTATATATTCATCTTATGACTTGGTTTTACGTGTGACGCAAAGTGCAGATTCTTCCTTTTATGAAGTTATGTAGTCATAATATTGATTCAGTTATAGTAAAATTTGATTTTCTAAAAAAATAATAGATACTAGGATTTCATTTTACTTAATAAATTAGACTTTTCAATAATTTATAAGACATATTTTATAAGATATTTTTTAATAAATTTTCGGATTGAATTTAGACAGTTTTAATATTTATGATACTGTAAACTGCGGACATCCGCACCTGATGATAAAAATTATTCATCTATAACTCTCAGTCATGAGGAAAAATGGTGCTAATTTGTTGCATGTTTGACAGAAACAAGCCGATGTCAATTCGTTGATGCTGCTGCTGGCATTATTGTGCCACATGCTACCACTTCTATTCAGATACGCAGGAGCCTCTTCTCCTCTAACTGCGGCTGCAACGCTTCAGTTGTCGCGAGCTAGCAGCATTGTAATGCTAACTGGTTACTTTGCCTATATCATCTTCCAATTATGGACACACCGTGAATTTTTTGAAGCTCAAGAGGTGAGTTGTAAAATTCCTGAAGGAAAAAAAAAAGTGGCCACTTTTTGAAATGTAATGAACTAGGGTGGCTTATAAGATTTAACTTGGTGAATTTGGATTGATGGTCTCAGGATTCGGAGGAAGATGATGATGTTACAGAGGAAAAGCCAGTGATAGGATTTTGGAGTGGATTTTCTTGGCTTGTTGGGATGACTGCTGTGATTGCTTTGTTATCAGAATATGTAGTGGGTACAATTGAGGATGCTTCAAATTCTTGGGGCATTTCTGTCAGCTTTATAAGTATTATCTTGCTACCAATTGTTGGAAATGCAGCTGAACATGCCGGAGCTATCCTATTTGCTTTCAAAAACAAGTTGGTGAGTAAATAATTATTCGGAGTAGTTCTTTAATTAATTTATTCAGAAAATGATTAGATTAATTACATAAACAAATTCCGTGCTCGAAATGCAGGACATATCCTTAGGCGTTGCGTTAGGTTCTGCTACTCAAATTGCCGTATTTGTGGTAAGTATGAACATCGTGACTAGGGCAATGATCAAATGTTAATTTTTTATCTATTTGGTCACATTTTCGAACTTTGAAAACAATCTCTCCTTAATGCATTGGGTATAGTAAAATTTCGATGACTGATTCTAATTAAATATGCATCTCATTATGACTTGCAGGTACCATTGTGTGTGATTATTGCTTGGATTATGGGGATTAAAATGGATCTTAACTTTAATCTCCTTGAGACTGGCTCTCTTGCTCTGGCAATTATTGCCACAGCCTTCACTTTACAGGTTTATTTATACTTTCAATTAGTCTATTTTTTTTTCTGCAAATTTGTTCATAGTTCGGTATTATATTGTCTTTTATTGTTAATTTCTTCAGGACGGGACTTCTCATTACATGAAAGGATTGGTTCTTCTCCTATGCTACATTGTTATTGGAGCATGTTTTTTTGTATCAAAGAGACCTCTAAGTAAGTGTTGATTTGCATCGTTGTTAGGGTTTACTATTCACATTCAGTTGCCATCAATCAAGAATCCCAACTCATACTTCAAATATTTTGCTCTTCGCAGACTATCACAATGTCGTCTTGGGCCTTCAATCATCAACTGAAACTGTCTTCAGCGCTTGATATGTAAGTTGTAATCTCTGAATAAGTTTGTACATGTTTATCCAATAAAATCTTGTCATTCTTTTAAAAACCAGATCGGACTGGCTGGTTGAACCGGTCGAACCGAGAAGCAATCGTGAGTTTGGTTCGGTTAAAACAGATAAAATCGATGAATTGGATCAACTAGTTAAATATGTCATAAATAATTTTAATCATCTGATTTTATCGGTTCAATCGATATGATTTAACCGGTCGAATCAGTGACCCATTGAATTTTTTAAATTACAGATCCTGTTTTTAAAACACTGCATGTTATAAATTAGTTTACATTTTGAAACATGCGGTGTGCTTCTACTATATAAATACCCTAATTATGATTTTGAATTGATATAGATTTGAAATTTGAATTAATGCAGGGTTAATTTCGCCTTCAAGAGGTCAGACTTTTCAGAGCTTGATGGGTGATTGAAACTTTCACAAATATATAAGATGTGTTTGTTATTCTTTCATTTGGCGTCGCCTGCTAGAAAGTCGGACATTGCATTTTATTTCGGAGTAAATTGATGCCATCCATTGAAGCTTAATGAAGGCAGGTTAAAAGTATGTGTAATTTTCTAAAGATCTATCAGGATGTCCCTTTTTTTTTTTTTTTTGTAACTGAGTATGCATTTGCCCGTCGAGTGATGGTATATAGGGCACAAATATTTCTCGGCTCTTGTAATATGTATCATCATCATAATAAATGGCAAATTATTGTTGTTTGGGTTTTAATTTGATTGATTTATTCTATTTGATCTACTCCAAACTCTATTGGGTTTGAATTTTATAAGCTTCTTGTTTAATGACTAAATTTAATAATAAACCCACAATAATTCGATCGTTGGAAATCCCGTCGCAAATAATCCCTTCCGGACTTAAGCGGAACAAGTAAAATTTCCGACTGTCTTAAACTCTTACAAGAAACGCACTCTTTGAATTCGAACCCAAGACTTGAAGGTCAGATCCTGAGCCTTACACCACCAAACCACGCCCCTTGAGGAAAATTCCATTAATACCCCTTCTCTCGTTCAACTTCAAATCCTTTCGGACTTAAGCGGAGAAAGTAAAATTCTCGATTGTCCCAGACTCTTACAAGAAACGCACTCCTGAATTCAAATCTAAGACCTGAAAGTCAGATCCTGAATCTTACACCACCAAAACACGGGACAATTCCATTAATACCCCTTCTCCTTTTCAACTTCAAATATGTGATTATTTGCAAAACATTTTCTTTCTTATAAGTTCATTATATCTTACTTTTCTTAAGTTCATTTAGAATTAAAAATGTTATTTTGGCGCAAGGTTTTCTTGGGGAGTTAGTTGCACCAATCTTTGTGTAATATTTCGTTCTTCTTTAAATCAAATCATTATTGCATTATTTAAAACAAAACATATCATACACCCATTTTTTTCATGTCTCTCTTTTCTTTCACAAAAACAACAATTATTACCAACTACTCCTAATCACCATCCCACTTATTTTAATAAAAAATTATTATATTTGCAATCTTTCTTTGGCAGCAACAACTGCTTCTTTCGTTGAAATGATATAAGTCTAGGAGATGGCAGTACCTCCTCGGCTCTCATTCATTTCTTTTGCATATATTTTCACTCAAAAAAATAATGATAAATCTCATTAGCTTGCTTAGTGAAAACCAAACACTAAACCAACCTCAATACCTATTGTTAGAGAATGGGAAAGTAAGGGATGAAGATGTGTGCTGCTGCAATTTAATGCTTCAAGTTGATTGAAAAATAATTCTGGTAGGTCTCTACTTCTTATAGCAGTAGAGAACGAGACGAAGCTTTGTGTGTTTGGCTATAGGTACAATATTTTTCATAGCCATACAAGAAGATTATGGAGTTGTGATTTAGAGAAGAGAGTGAAAGGAGTGTTAAAGGCCTTCCAGAAAGTTTGAGAGCAATTTAATGGGAATTTTAGAGAGATAAACCGAGTTTTGAAGAGAGGATCATCCAGAGGAGAGAGAAAGTGCTTGGGCAGTGAGAGAAAGTAACTTTTCGACGTCGTCCGATCTCCGTTTCAGGCAAGTGACCACATCTGGAGAATCCCCTCGACGAGACGAATCCAACATCGTCGGACCACCGCCGAGATTCCCAACCACGCGCTCTCACGAGCTGCCTGGTGTCGTTGCTACGCGCTCCACACGCCGCCGTGCGTGGACGACACCTCCCAGACCAGAATTTTCCCCTCGTCAAGATACGTGAGTTCGACACTTCGTTTGCCTAAATCAGACATTCGATTATTGAGAAACGAGCAAAATACGGTAGTTATCGGTGTGTAATCGATCGTCTATAATCGCTGTGTTTCAGCCCCTACCACCACCATCACTGTGACCCCTGAAACGTTTGCTGACCAGCGACTTCTTCATTGAGAGATTTGAAGATCGTTGGAGCTCGATTCTTAGCGATGATATATTCATATTAATGACTTTTCGTGGATAGAGGTAAGTACAATGCACGTTGATTCCCTTAACATAATTGTTTGTTGATTGATGGTTGTCGTGAAAGTCTATATAAATATGTTGGTATAATTATAATTATAAATATATATATATATATTGTGGAGATTTAAACATTGGTTAATTGAAATCATGAGAAAAAAATGAATTCATGATTATTGAGATGAGATTGATGGATTGGATGCGAGATGTGATTGTATTGGATGATGTGTGTTGTTGAGTTATGCTGCCGGGTTTGTATGATAGCTGTCGGAGATGAGATGAGATATGATGATACATTACACGAGATGATATGATGGAAAATCTTGGGAGTTGTGATGAGATACTCTCTCATTGGTTTTGATATGGTGGGAAACATTGAGAGTTGTGATGAGGTACTCTCCTATTGATTTCAATCCACTATTATAATGGACCCGGATTAGCAACCATTTTTTATGGATGTTTATATTATTATGGGATGATTGTTGAGATGATGTTATAGTATATGCCATTTTCATATATATTATATATATATATATATATATCCCTATTTTGTTGGTGAGGTCATGTTAATAATATGAGTGCTTTACTTGCTGAGCTTTTTAAGCTCACTCCCATTTTCCCAAACATTCCAGGTAGTCTGCAAGCATAGCAGTAGCAGTACCAGATTTGATCCACGAGCCACAGTTGTATTTTCGGGTTGGTCCAGACATTTGAGTCATCATTTGCATTTTTTTAAGACTTGTGTTGTAAATCATAAAAACTATGTACAATTCATGGATTTGTAATTTATGATGTAATAGTTGTGTGTATTTAAATGGTTGGTTGACATATAGAATGTTCGAGCTAAAGAAGTCTGCGAACCTCTTTCTAGGGTTGGACCCTCTCTAGGGAGGGGGTCATGACAGATTTGGTATCAGAGAATAGGGTTTTAGGTTCTGTAGACACATTGCATTAGAAATGGTATTAACGAGATAGTTTTCTGTTTGTAGGAAAATGTATGGACGTGGTCGTGGTATTGGTACTCAACGTGGGAGAGGGAGAGCTCGACGATTTGTGAGGATGTCGAGTATTGGTGTTGAGAGACCTCAAACTCTGCCTGTAGATCTTGTACCAGATGTAGCTTCATCTGGTGTTCCGCCTATTTTTGAGATTGGTGAAGGTTCTAGACCTATACCTCTAGTAGTTTCGACAGCTGCCCCAACCACTATTCCTGTAGCTGCACCTGATGATGTTCCAGCAGCTGTACCTAATGTAACCTCTGCCAAGCCCTGGGCATTATCGGATTCGGATCGGATCGAACCGAATCTGATCCGATCCGAAATACGCTGTAGGACACAGAAGTGGACGACGCTGTTCCGGGCTTGCGGTCCAGTCGGGAGTACGGAATAGCCCGCGGGGGAACTAAACCGGAGAAATAACATGGAGTCACCACCCGGTGTTGATGATGTGGGTCACGATCCTGGGACACATTCCCAAAGCTGATGCTGATGTGGGCCTCGACCCTGAGACTTATCCCCAAAACTGATGCGGATGTGGGCCTCGCCCCCGGGACTCATCCCCAAAACTGATGCAGATGTGGGCCTCGCCCCTGAGACTCATCTTCAAAACTGATGCGGATGTGGGCCTCACCCCTAAACCGATGCTGATGTGGGCCTCGCCCCCGGGACTCATCCCCAAAACTGATGCGGATGTAGGCTTCGCCCCTAAACTGATACTGATGTGAGCCTCGACCCTGGGACTCATCCCCAAACTGATGCTGATGTGGGCCTAGACCCTGAGACTTATCCCCAAAACTGATGCGGATGTGGGCCTCGCCCCCGAGACTCATCCCCAAAACTGATGCGGATGTGGGCCTCGCCCTTAAACTGATGTTGATGTGGGCCTCGCCCCCGGGACTCATCCCCAAAACTGATGCGGATGTGGGCCTCGCCCCTAAACTGATGCTGATGTGGGCCTCGACCCTGGGACTCATCCCCAAAACTGATACGGATGTGGGCCTCGCCCTTAAACTGATGCTGATATGGGCCTCGACCTTGGGACTCATCCCCAAACTAATACTGATGTGGCATCGACCCTGGGACTTATCCCTAAAACTGATGCGGATGTGGGCCTCGCCCTTAAACTGATGCTGATGTAGGCCTCGATCCTGGGACTCATCCCCAAACTGATGCTGATGTGGGCCTCGACCCTAAGACTCATCCCCAAACTGATGTTGATGTGGGCCTCGGCCCACAGACTGATACGGATGTGGGCCTCGCCCCCCAACTGATACTGATGCGTTGTTGCTTCTGGTTGGCTTGCATTTGCCGCTTTCTTCTTTTCTTCTTTGAAACCTGTGAATACAAAACAAAATAAAACACAAAAAGAATGCAGATACGTTATGTGTATGCATGCATGCATGAATTCCTTATCCCGTTGGGTTAGGTCTTCTGTCAGATCTTCTCTTTCTCAAGCGAAGTACTGTTTCAATCTGTCCACGTTGATCGGCTCAGTGAACTCATTCCATTCCAAATCCGAAAGTCTCACTGCCCCATTTCCCATTACTTTCTGTACTATGTAAGGTCATTCCCAGTTAGGTCTAAACTTTTCTCTTGGGTCTGTCGTTGACGGCCTCGACTGTTTAAGTACTAAATCACCCTTTCTGATCTTAGTAGGACGCACCTTCTAGTTGAATGCTCGGGCTAGTCTCTTCTGATATATCTGCATGTGATGCAAGGACTTCATCATATTTTCATCCATTATTGCTAACTATTCAAATCTCTGTGCGGCCCATTCTTGTTCAGGTAACTCTTTTTCTGCTAATACCCTCAAAGACTGTATCTCAGCTTCCACTGGCAGTACTGCTTCCATTCCATAGACTAAAGAGTAAGGCGTGGCTCCTGTTGTTGTTCTTACTGATGTTCTGTACCCCCACAAGGCATATGGTAGTTTGTTGGCCCAATCTTTACAGTTTTCTGTCATCTTGGCTAATATCTTCTTTACTGTCTTGTTGGCTGCCTCGACTCCCCCATTTGACTGCGGCCGGTAAGGTGACGACTTGTGATGTCCTATCCCATATCTATGTAGCATTGCCTTCGTTTCCCATTGAAACTGAACTCCGTTATCTGTCACTACATGATGCGGCATCCCATATCAACATATGATGTTCCGAGCTATGAACTTTGCCATCTGCTTTGTTGTGACGTTACGAAATGACTCGTATTCCACCCATTTTGAGAAGTAATCCACTACCACTACTATGAAACGATGTCCATTCGATGCATTCGGTCGAATCTCCCCGATTATATCAATTCACCATGCTGAGAAAGGCCATGGCTCTGATAGCCCGTGTAACTCTGTGTGAGGCAGATGGTTCAAATTACCGTGTGCTTGACAATCATGATAATATTTTACTAGCTTTGCACAGTCTGTCTCCATGGTCAACCAGTAGAAGCCCTGTCTTACAATCTTGCGAGACAAGTTCAACCCATTCATGTGCGGTCCACATACCCCGGCATGTACTTCTTCCATTGTCTTCTGAGCTTCTTCTTTTCTCAAACACTTCAGCTGAACGCCATTTGCCCGTCTCTTGTACAATTCTCCTTTCAAAACCACATACTGAGAAGATAACTTCTGAATAGCTATCTTTTCTTTTATGCTTGCTTCTTCTGGGAGTTATCTGAGTTCCAGGTATTGCTGAATATCATGGTACCAAGGTTTTCCATCGTCGATCTCCACTTCCAGAACTCTTTCTATCTCATAAACGGGTCTACTTGCTGTTGTCAGTACCAGTGGTTTCATCACTAACTTCTCTGGATTTTCCCAAGTCGCTGCAAGTGTAGCTAATGCGTCTGCCATCTGATTCTCTTCTCGTGGCAAGTGCTGAAACTTACAATCGGGGATAGCCTGTGCCAACTTTCTGAGGTGAAAAATGTAAGGTTTCAACCGTTCCTCCTTCAATTCCCATTCTCCCTGCATCTGTCGGACTACCAACATCGAATCTTTGTAGACCTCCACGCTCTCAGCCTTCAAGGCTATCAATGCAGTCAATCCAAAAACACATGCTTCATACTCGGCCATAATATTAGTTACTCCGAACGTCAACCTCTTGGCCATAGGCAATGTTTCTCCCTCGGGGGTCACTATCACGATCCTAATTCTGGCTCATTTGTAATTCATTGCGCCATCGGAATACATCTTCCATCATTGAACTGTTATTGCTTGGATCTCTTCATCTGAGAATTCAAACTTGTACTGATCCCATTCGATAGGTTGCAATGCCAGGAATTCTGCTATGGCTCGCCCTTTGATTACTTTGGAGGTGAGATACTCAACGTCAAACTCTATCAGCAACACTAACCATCTTCCCAACTTCCCCACTAGCGAAGGCACTGAATGTAGATACTTCAAGGGTTTTTCTTTGGCTACCACCTGGATCTTGTAGGACTGAAAGTAATGCCGCAGTTTTCTGGACGCCCATACTACTGCCAAACAGATCTTCTCTACCTCTTGATAACCGGCTTCGTACGGAAGCATTTTCTTACTGAGATAGTAGACTGCATGCTCTACCCCTGTCTCATCTGCCTGTACCATCATTGCCCCCAGTGCTTCTGATTCTATGGCCAAATACAATATCAAGGGTCTGCCCGGTCTCGGAGGTTTCAATACATTAGGTTTTACCAAGTATTCTCTGATCTTGTCGAAGGCTGCTTAACATTGCTCATTCCATTTCACTGGCTGGTCTTTTCTCAGCTGTTTGAAGATAGGCTCACATACTGATGTCAACTTGGCGATGAATCGACTGATGTACTGAATTTTCCCGAGGAATGCTCTGACTTCCTTCTCAGTTTTCGGTGCTGGAATCAATGTGATTGCTTTGACCTTCTCAGAGTCTACCTCTATTCCTCCCATTCCAACTGTATGTCCAAATAACTTTCCTGATGTTACCCCAAACACACATTTCTTGGGATTCAGCCGCAAGTTGTATTTATCAACTCTCTGAAAGAACTTCTCCAGTGCTTATATATGCCCAGTTCTTGTCTCTGATTTCACCATCATATCATCCACATATACTTCAATCTCTTTGTGCATCAAGTCATGGAATAGTGTAGTGGTCATCCGCTGATAAGTAGCTCCTGCATTCTTGAGCTCAAATGGTATTACCTTGTAACAATATGTGCCCCACTCGGTGACAAAGGCAGTCTTGTGCTTGTCTTCTTCAGCCATGAGAACCTGATTATATACTGGAACCCCATCTACAAATGAATACATGGCAGATAAAGTCGCACTGTCAACTAGCACATCTATATGAGTTAGAGGAAAATCATCTTTCGGGCAAGTCTTGTTAAGATCTCTGTAATCCACACACATTCTGACCTTCCTGTCTTTCTTTGGCACTGTCACAATATTTGCCAACCACTCATGATACTTCACCACTTCCAGGAACCCTACATCTATATATTTCTTGACTTCCTCTCTGACTTTCTCGGCCCACTCAGGTCTCATCCGTCGAAGTTTTCGTTTCACTGGCTTCATATTTGGATAAGTTGGTATTGTATGCTGGGCGATGCTTCTGTCTACTCCAGGCATGTCCTCATAGGACTAAGCAAACACTTTAGCATATTTGGCTAATATCTCTTCTAATTTTTCCCGCTCCTCAGAGGCAACCTCACTTGCAATTATAATTTCCCTAGGGCTCTCAGATATTCCAAGGTTAAATGCATTTGTTTTTGTGGAGCTGATATCAAATATACTCAAGTCGTGCAAATTGAAAGGGATAGACTCGGACGAGTAAGCAAAATGATTGTCTTTATTGCTAGCAGATGTAGGAACACATTCAAATAAATCGGAGAGATAAATATCTTCATCCTTGAAGTTTTCTCCACCAAACTTATTCTGTTTCACTAAAAGAGCAACTGATACTGTGATATTTTCACTAGCCATGTGTAACTATAAATATGGAAATTTTGGAAATAATTATCAATAAGTCTACATAAGACAAATGATCTATTTTATAATCCAAAATTTATGTATTACACTAAAAATCCAATTGTTATTATTTTAGATGGTAATAAAAATTACACCAAATAATACAAATTCTCGAATTTTTAACTAAAATCTCTTATGATATTCGTTTGGGGTAAGAATTTCCTTAGTCACTTCTCATTAGAAAATCTTAGGCATTCATTCTTAGTGTTACACTTCATCAAATATTATATTACTACCATCAACTTTATCACTTAAAATTATTGTGTTATTGTTTGATAATTGAACATTAAAATATTAATTTAAATCTATAATAATCAAGTTAATAATTGTAATATATGATTTTCTTAAATTACTATTCAATAACACAAGACATGAATTCACATAGTTACATTCAACTTTACCACATATTAAATCTAATGCATGTGATAATTGGATTATTCCATAACTAACTTATGTATATATTTATCAAGTTTCATAATTAAAATTTATGTACAATATATGAAAATTAACATGTTAATAAACTAGATACTTGATAAAACTAAATCTGTGAATTTATCATGCATACTAAACCATGTATGTTATTTTCCTAAATTAATTTAAGTTTGAACTGTTGTTTGTGTCACGTTCGTTAAGCCGTTCGAACGAATCCTTCCAAAGAATTCACGTTCATGTAGCGTTAGTAACCACGTTCGAATGAACCCTTCCAGAGAGCTCACCTTCAAGTGATGTTCGTCACCTCGTTCAAATGAAAATGCAGAATAGTGCACATTTTTCACGCGTTCAATAAGCGTTCGAACGCCTTTACGTAATTTGCTAACGGTAAACACGTTTTGAATATTTTTCAGTGCATAAATGCATGAATCGTGCATAAATTAGAATGAACAACACAATTATGATAATAAGTTCTTAAAATTATTGGCAGGATGTGTTGTTTATCACTTAATCATGTATAAATCATATACATATGTAAGATACGATCATCATACAATTCATTATCAAAAAAATATTAACCAAAGAGATAGAAAAAAATCATCATACAATTCATTATCAAAAAAATATTAACCAAAGAGATAAAAAAAAATCTGGAAATTCTGTGTTGTGTGTAGATTACACCAAGTCGAGTATTACTCTATCCTTAAGAATTTATTAGTCATGCCTCAGTGCTCTACGGATCTGTGGCTAATGTTCTCCTAAGATTCTTGGTGACTTCTTGATTAAGAGACACTCATTTTTATCAAGAACATGAACTTGAAAATGGTGAAAACTATATTCTTCTTCTTTTGGTAAGCCTTAAACTCTCTTAATATGCGTATAGATAAATGAAAAATTGAATGCTTAAATGAGAACCCAATGACCTTATTATTAGATATAATAAGTTGTCTTTATAAAAACACTTTTAACTTAAAGGATGCAATCATTTAACTTACAGAATGTAAGCATTTAAAGGTTATAACCCTCAAATATACTCTTTCAATTTAAAGAGTTGTGTCATTTTACTCTAAAGATTATATTATTTCAATTTGTATCTTTTCTAAAAACCAAAATTTAAAGGATAATTCTTTTCAAAAGGCACCATTTAAATATATTTTTTATTTAGAAAAATTCATACACAACCCATATGGGCCACAGACTATGCCGGCTAAATGAGCCTTTGGGCCGTGCCTAGGCCGGTTTGTGGGCCAAATTTTTTCATTTTAAATGGATTTTTTGTTTATAAAATTTATATATAAATTTAATAGCTTGTTAAAACTTAAAAAAGAATCAAACTATTATGACATATAAATTATAATAAAACAGAAATTTGCAAAATTGCAATATTTCCATAACATTAATTTATTAAATTGAAGTATTAAAAAAAATAATGATAGAATTTAAAATTGAACGGATAACATAACACTATTAATAAGAAGAAAATAAAACAAACAACATATTACTAAATAATAATACAATTTAAGCTCTATTTGATAGTGTGTTTTAACATACAATCTAATCATATTATGTTGTTATTTTACAATTATATTTGTTACATCATTTAATTTATTTAGTGTTCAATGATGATTAATTTCATGAAATATTTATAATTTTTTGTTTTGATTATTATTCTTTTTATTTTTCTACATTTTAAATAATTTAAATTATTATTATATCTTATGGAAATATTTAATTAGTGTAGTTGTAATGATTAGAATAAATATAGTAGAAAAAATTAAGTAAATGTTAGATTCAATAATATTATTAACTTTTGAATTTATTATTATTATTAAAACCTCGGGTTGCTCTCTGCTACGTCTCTACCACCACACTAAGGGCATAAACGGCACTCCTGGCCTCGACGCCCACACTTCGGGTGAACAGGACTCACATAGGAGACCGCCTAAGATAGGATCGAGGGTGTTGTTACTGATGTGGCGAGTGAAGAGCATACTCATAGAGATAGATAGAGGTGAACTGAAAACTCATGGATAAGTAATAGTAACCGAGGGAGGAGGACTCTCTCGTGCTTTGAGAGAGAACCTCAGAGCTATTTAGCTAAACATGAGAGAATAAGCAAACTTCTTTTATTTCTGTAAGGTTTATGAAAAACCCAACTTGAATACAAACTAAAAACCTCACTCCTTATATAGATGGGGGAGAGGAAACACAAAGCATCTTTGGTGGGACAAGACCCCGCACCAAAGAGATAAGATCTAATAAAGACCACTCCTTTATCTAAAGCAAAAGCTAAAGAAAATGAATATACTTTTACAAAAGCAAAAGCAAAAGAAAAAGATGTTAAAGCAAAGATGCTAAAGCACGATAATGACATAAAGCAAAAGCAAACTAATCATGCTGTCTAAAGCATGAATTATTGAAAGCAAATGACAAAACATAATCATCGGAAATAATCATGTGGCTGAATGTCTTATAGAGGGTCATCCTCTTATTGGCATTCTTCCCACAGAGCCTTAGCCTTGTGGGTCATAGGGATATCACCATTGATAATTCTGGTGGAAAGACTATGAGGAAAGTAGATCTTGTTGTGTCCATGAATAATACACCTGGATGATTCCTCTATAGTGGTGAATCGCCGCCATGCTTTATCATTCGTATTACATTCTAGGCTTCGGCGAACACTATCTGCAGAAAAAGCTCTAATTCTGTGAGTGTGCTTTGATGATAGAGCTTCTGGAAAAAAATCATCAACACCAAAATATTTTCTGGGCTTTGGTCTTGATGGCCAATGAGCAAGCTTCCACGAGGAAAGACAGGACGAAGGGATAATCCGGATCAGATGTATTGGAGGAAAAACATTCAGATAGTATTGTGTCCATTCTGGAGAGATAGAATCTATCCAAACATTGACGCTTCTATGTCGCTTATACCATCTCCTAATTTCACCGCAGACATTAGGATGAAGTAATCTGAGACTTTCATCCTCAATACCCAGACATTCAGATTGAATAGGATTTTGTCCTAAAACAAAACCATTGAGGAAACCATGTTCATACAGGTCTCCTAAGTCCCATTCATAGTTCTGAAAGAAACTTTGACTCTTGATGAATATTGTGGAATGAAAGGTTTCATATCCACCATGAACAATAGCATCTTGTACTGAGTCATTCCGTCAGATTTTCCATCCCAGATACTCCTGAGAATAGAACACCATTTTCGAAAACATGATGACAGAGTGCCAATGATTTCTTCAGCAATCCCATTGGGAAGTGTTGAATCAGGATGATCAAACAAGACTTCATAGAATTGATCATTGAGGTTGTTTGTGAAAGCTGTATCAACAGCAGCTCTTGACGGGGCAGGCCATCTTGAGAATTTCTCCTAAATCTTAGATCTTTTATTACTGAATTTTTCAGGGTCATTCATCATGATCTGGTGTGATTCTTGAATCTTGTCTTCAAGGATGTACTTCATTTTATAAGGGTTGTAATCCTCAAAATCTTCTTCAGGAAGGAAATTTTCCACTATCCAAGCTTGAAGAGTAAGATCAATGTCTTTCATGGTGACAAGACGTTAAGAGGCAATGTCATTCATCCATAAGATCTTTTGTCTGGAGATCTTTGAGACCTTGATGCTTTTTATGAAGTCTTCAAACAACTTTACAGATGTTGCTTGGCTGGAGATCCATAGTGGGGATCGTTTCTGTAAAGACCTGGACTTCTTTGGGAAAAGATCTTTGATGTGCCATAAATGTTGTGATAACTGGTAATATGACTCATCATCTTTCAAGAAAACGTTGAGAGGCTTGTAGTCTATCACCAGACGTTTCTTTCCACGTGCCATCTCTGAGCGCTTCTCCACATAAAAGGCTTGGCAAGCCCAATCAGAAATTGTGGGCTCTATTAATCCTTGCTGTAGCAACTGGTTGCATTCATTCTGGGCCAAAGCAAGGTCCGAATGAGTCATCCCCGGATGGGTAGCCTTTGTTGGGTTGATATCCTCATTAAGCTTGAAAGGAAGCTTAATAAAGAAATCTTCATTTCTCCATAATGGGTTTGGATGATTAAAGTCACTGTGAGACTCTGACCAAAACGGAGAGAACTGTTGTTTCAATTCTTCAAAATCCACCATATTCACCCCTACTATAGAGGATTGGAACAACTTTGGAACAGTAGTATAAGGCTTAATGAATCTTTTAAACCGTATACCATCTGGTTGGATCTGAAGCTTCTTGGTTTGATGGTAAACAAAAAAACCAATCAAAATATCTTTATCCGGTAAATTGGAACCAATGACTCTGGTCCATATTGTACAATCATGAAAGAACCGGATACCGATAGGTTTCTTGGTGATGAGATTCGTATGGAAGACTTCACCATCAGCAGCTTTGAAAAACTATGTATGCTTCATCCATGCTTCTGGTGGCAAAACTGCTAGATTCATCATGCTCATGTGAGCTCCTGTGTCCATAAACCTAATGACTTTAATGGGCCTGTCAAATTTTGACGGTAGAATCTGCAAATGGACCAAAGGAACTGGAACAGTAGGCTTAAGAGCCTGGCATGGCTATATAGTGAACATCGGGACATAGAAGTCTGAGCTACTGCTATCATCTGAACTGGATTCATCTGAACTAGAAAGTTCAGGATTGTTGAGTGCGAACACGATTTCACTGTCCAGTTGATCTTGTTCTGAAAACCATGATTTGGCATCTGCATCATCAAGATCAATCCTGGAAGATTGATGGATCTGTTGAACCATCTTTGCAGCTTGCTTCGGATTCCTAGGACAATCCTTTGAAAAATGCCCTTTCTTCTTGCAAATGAAGCACCTGCTATCTTTCGGCTTTCCACGTCGATCTTTTTGTTTGAAAAATCGAACTGGACGCCATTCCTTGCGCTGTTTCTCCTTCTTGCTCTTCTTTTTCTTAAAGAGCTTATGATGAGACTTCTTGTTTGAAGGACATGCGCAATTCTTCTTATCTTTGCACTTGATCTGCAAATGGGGCTTTTTGCACGCAACTTTAAATGACTGATTATCATTGAGAAAATCCCTGATAAGAGTTCGCTGATCACAAAGCTTATTGAGAGCTTTGATAGCGACTTGGTGAATTTCTCCAAGGGACATGTCTGTAACTTTCTGCTGTGTAGCCTGTATCAAGCGCTGCATTTCCTCATGTAGCTCTTCTGGGAGAGAGGCAACATACGTATGCTTAATATTCGGATCATTGTATCCGTTGAGCTTGTAGAAATGCTTTAACATTCTCTGGAAATGGGTGTTAAGATCTTTAATCTTTAACGAACAACACCGCATTTGAAAGTATTCCTGGCGAGCCTGTTCTAACAATGGGGCTCATTCTCCAATGAATTCTTTATGTATGATTCCCATAGCTACTGCCGCTGAGTCGACCTGGTAGAATTGTTGTTGGCGATAACCATCAAGACTAAGGAACCATTCACGCAGGGCTCCCATTGTACGAGAAACAAATTCTATAAGGACATTGTGTACAGAATTGTCTAGCTTTAGTAGCATCAGGTCCGTCCATGCAACGAATTTTTGCATCCTGTTAGGCCATTTGGACGGTGGGACATCATCAAATGTGAACCAAGGACCAGTAACTGGCTTAGAAGAAGCCAGTTGTGACTGTGTAGCAGTACCCATAGGTATATGCTCAGTATCTTCAGGTTCTTCGGTCATTGGCTCATTTGATCCAGTAGATGTGGCCATCAACATCTTTGTGATGTCTGCCATCTCATCCGAGTCACTGGATACAATCTGGGTGGAATCACTCTCAGGCTCCAAGGGTTCCCTAGACTGTTCAGAACTTTCAGGTTCAGGCTCTTGGGTTGAGAGCTGTTGGGTATAAAGTTGCTGGGTTGTAACAGTCGGTTGAGGCTGAGGTCTCTGTAATGGTATGGTAGGAAACTGTGTTTCTGGAACATAAGTTTGTGTTTGGGAAGGACGTATGTAGGGCTGTGAAGGACCAGATTGAGATATCAGATGGGGTAAAGGTTGTGAATATGTAGGAGGAACTGAGTTTTCTGGATACTGGCGTTTTGGTGGTGCTGGTTTCCAAGTACCATGAACACTACTATAAATTTTTGACCAGTCTGTTTGGGACGAGGTAAATGATGAAGGTGGGCAAGGTTGATAAGCTGGATATGATAAGGTTGGTGAAAATGGGCTAGGTGTGAAAGTCCGTGGAACAAATGGGGTTCACATGTCGGCTTCCATTTTTGCAAGTTCTGCTTTCAGTTTCTTCATCTCAACTTCTTTATGGTCAAATTCTGGACCAAAATAGTTATGAGAAACCATGGTTCTCATGTCTCTATCTAGCTGAGCAATTTGAGCCACCGTATCTTCATACATCCGTTGTAGCGTATTGGCTAACGAATCCACCTTTGTCTCTGTCCTCTGAACATGTTGAACAACATGGTCCACCTTTGTTTCAATACTACGAAGTACAATATTTTGAACCCTAGCATTCTGCGTGTGCCAGTTTAGCACAGCTTCATGTTGTTTAGGTTCCTCCATATGACCAGTAGGCGTAACAGTAGTTGGCTGAACATAAGGCTTAGCAACAACCTTAGTTTGTGGATCAACGATCTTCTCGAGCGATGGGAACTGCTCCTGGTAAGAAGACGTTGAAGGCTGATACATCATGCAAGGTTGCATTTGTGGAAGAGGCTTAGCGGTCCATTTTTTCTTTGGACGACAGCTGATGAGTGGGATACGCTTTATGATATGGCCAGGTACATCTTTAAGCAGTATCTCATCCTTTCTAAACTCTTCTGTGAACCTCTTAGGTTGAGGCTCTTTTTGTTCTGTAACGCCAACTGTAGGACTGTGGTCTGTGTCGTCACGTCATGGTTTATCCGGTTTGCACGGAGACTTTGACTTCTTTGACTTCCTTCTTCTCCTCCTCCTGAGGAGATCTTCGTCATCATCACTATCATCAAGGAGATGACAGTCACAATATGGGTCGCACATGCCTGACCCTGGGGCATCCCATAAGAAATGACCATCGATCTTTGAAGTATAGACCGGAAAGTAATCAGAATCAAAAGCTTCGATCGGGATGTCTTTTTCTCTCAGACCATTGGTCGGATCTAGAGAAATCATACAGGAAAATGGTATCGCACTTTCAACTGGCTCTGGTTGAGAAAAGGATGTGCGAACAGTACCATCGATCTGTCTAGAGAAGACAACTTGTGTGCTTTGGACAGGCTGAGTGCTCCTTATGAACTTTTCATAGTTGGTCAGCCATTCCAAAGACATGAGCTTTAACAACTCTTCCTTCTCAATCTGTCGATGGATCTACACTATTGTTGGCACCTTGTCAGCAGAAGTCTGATCTGCCAAAATCATAAGAGCATCTTTGGATTCTGTGGCAGATGGAAGATCAATAGAATGATCTTGCAGACGGTACACCAGCTGATGGTGTAAGGTAGCCATCATCGAGGACTCGATCTGTGCTGCGCCTTGGATCTAAACTTGGATCTTAAAGGCAGTTGGCTGATTTGGATCCTGTAAAGACAGATTATAATTTGGGTAGAAGGTTAGCAACACACTCCCAGCATGGAGAGTGGTGAGAACAGTGCCAATCACTGCGTGTTGATACTCCTTGAATCTGGAATCCAACAAAGCAAGTCTGGCAGTTACTGGTAATCCTTTCCTTCAATGGAGAGTTAAGATAACCCTCACAACACCCATATGGAAATGAGTGTACCCTTCTGATTTCCAATTGGAGACGAATTCTTTCGGAATCTCCAGATCTACATACTGCTCATCCTGTGTGGCTCGGAGAGTGCACTGATCCAGCTTGGAGGACTGGACATATTCCTTAGCAATTGGACGATGTGTAGAAATAAGAGTACGAATACTCCTAGTGACAGTACTAGGTATTTTGTACAGGTTATAATGGTTTAGAAGAAGTGAATGGGTCTTAAATACTTGAACTCCTTCTGGAACATGTGAATATTCCACAAGATTTTCAATTTTTGAGGCTATTCTTTTAGAACAAGAACGGGGTAAGGAAATAGTAGAAGATATTCTTACTAACTCACTGTACGGGCCAAATTTGGTCCAAGGGTAATTTAGACCTTTTTCTTCGGGCCCAATGATGAGTGTACCCAAGACTCCCCAACATAAAGATCCAGACCCGGATTGCCACTTCAAAGGGCCAGGTCTCATAAAGACTGAATGGGCCCAAAGATGTTTATAAAGCCTATATCCAATGAACATCAGCACCATCACCCAACCCATAACTGAAAGACCTTCAGTACGCCAGTCTACGTAACGCACAAGCTCATACACTCAAACCAGCCGTTCCAACCTACAACGGTTAAGAGCAGTAAATACCTCTCATGAAATCGCGACCGTTACAAGTGATCAAATGTGAATAAGGACATGCCCCCAGGGGGGTATAGAAGGGGGGGGGGGACTTCGACCTCATGGACATTCAACTTCTAGCTCTCCTACTCATAGCATTGGGACTTTCGCAAAGGTCATCATACCTGCTATCGGCCACCCTGACGGCATCCTACGAAGCTCAAGGTAGTATCTTACTTTGACCTTCCTCCTACTACTTCCTCAGTTCCTTCACTGACTTGAGCGTCGGAGTGCCCCCGGCACCCACCACACCGGTGGGCAGTACTCCCGCTCACTCTACATCTTTGTTTTGCAGGATCGCCAGTGCCCCCTTTCATGAAATCTCAATTGTGGACCTCGGGCGAAAACCAGCGTCTACAGTTTGGCGCCCACCGTGGGGCCTTAGCGATTCATAACAGACAAAGATCTTACCACCTACGATCCTTCCCCTACTCGTATACATCACGCAACGAGCAAACTCCAGATCTTATGATCACCAAAGAAGAAACCATATCTCTTCATATCACTTCCTCCACGCGAAAGGAAATGCGAGAGTCCAAAAGAGCAATTCTCTCCAACCTACCTGAAATCAGACTACACAGAAGAATCGTTATCAACATCTCATTATATTTGGAGATTTTTATATTCATCAGTTGACATAGATGAATCTCAATGACCTTCATACGATGCCATCTTCTCCAGGTGTCATGAATAGTTACATTAAAGTAGTGTCATCAATTCTAGACTCCATTCGACCATACTCTCACGGACCTACATCAGGAGCAAGACGCCTCCCTTCAATGGAACTATATTTCCTGTGTTTGGCGTGGACATCTTGGTCTACATTACCAGGTATGGCTTGAACTTTTAATAATGTCCTAGTCAACACTAGAAAGACACGAGACTTATAATATATGTCATAGCTTGGGACTTGTTATGGATGTCCCAGTCGATACTACACCGTGTAGTTGATAATGGTTATGGATGGCTCAGTCGGCATTCACAATATCTGGTATATAACTTGTTAGGGATGCCCCACTCGGTATTAGAGTGTTGTTGAGGATGTCCCAATTGATATTACCTTATGTAGCTTATCACTTGCTAAAGATTCCATTCGACACCCCACATAATAAGCTTTGTCACTTATTTAAGATCTCATTCGACATGAGATGGAAGAAAACTTAACTTGACTATGGTACCATTAGATAAGACATAGCCCAATTACCTATATGACGAAAGGGGTTGCCAACAACTTCATACTATGTCGGGTGATTCTTATCTCCATCAGAGGACATAAGAGGATAGTCATTTTCCCATACGACAAGGTGATCGTCAACTCCTCCACATCCAAAGATTGACATCTATTCCTACGACGAAAAACTTTTCCTCCGGATGATACAAATATTTTACCACCTCCTCCAGATGACATTGATATAATGTTATCTTCCCCAGTCTACGTTGACTGAAAGTCGACTGCTCCATAAGACATGGAATGATGTATCTCTTCCAGACGACATGAATGGGAGGATTGTCTTATTCTCTAGATGACATGAAAAAGTCTTGTAGACTGAGTGGAGAACCTCTTGAACCTTCATCAACTTACTAAGCAATAAAGTCCACATTAAACAGCCTCAGTTACCCTGGCCGATAATTAGCCTCAGTTACATTGGCCAATAATTTTATAATGCAGCCCTATCACAACCCAATTGCAAACAAACAAGTCGTGACGACAAGCCCAAAACTCAATTTACTAGATTGGGTCGAAATGCCAACAATAAAGTTTCAGCAAACCCAAACAAATTCAGTTTGAAGCCAATAAATTTATGCTACTTGTCGGACCAGATTAAACAAATACACCACAGCCAATCATCAAGCATTCACATGTTATATATCATTCACCAAGTGCGCCACATGTATACAGTCATAGTCATACGTCGGCTGTGGGCTACACCTTGCATCTTGTCCAGATTTACCTTTGTCTTTAGTTCATTAAATCAATTGTTTTGGTCTTCATCACATCAACAAGCAAATGAGGCGTCTTCCACTCAACAAAGCACCAACTTGTGGGATTAGCATTTCGATTGATTGAGGCTACAAGGCCTAGTAGGGTCAGAATGGCATCAACACTTTTATTGCCCAATAAATGCCCCACTCGCCAAAGCTCCATTCATAATTCTGATAACAAAGTCGTATGCAAGGTTCAAGAAAAGATAATACAGGTGAAAAGTAAGTCCACTCAGCAAAAAAAAAAAAGTATGTCGTTCGAGCAATGGAAAATAACGACGCTAGTGTCACTGAGCTCTTCCCTGACATACAAATCACCAAAAAGGCACAGTAGACACACCCATATTCCATGTCCCGTGCACCATCGACAGCCACCCAAATTACTACACTACCAGTTCATGCTCCGGCCGTGTCTCTATTTTCCTCTCTCTTCTTCCCATGTCTGCTCCGCTGGAAACGGGGCTGTCAGAAGGACAATTGTGTTTCCGGGCTTGTCAATTTACACCTTCATCAAAAAACTCCACAAGGCCCATGATTGATGAAAAACTCATAAAGAAAAGACCATATTTTTCCCCTCCTGGAATGAATCAGCAAGAAGCTTCTTGTCCGTGTGACGACATTTGAAAGAATGTTCTGTCAAGGGGACTCTTTAGAAATCCTAAGTGATGTAGCAGTTCTTAAAAATCATTATCCTTGATGTCTGAACAAGTTGTCTTGATATTTGTGGATTGTTATTTGTTTCTTTTGTGAGACCGACATTTATGCTCCAGAAGTCGATGCTTGGTGTACATGGTTGTGTGGATCATCTTCTGTGTTTGGCCTGAACTCTAATTTTGCATTCGGGTCAATTGTTTCCTGGACCACCTAAACAAGTTCAACCATGGTGAATTCACCAGGATTTCCAAGATTAAAAGGTTCCACGTGTTCTCCTTCCATGAGGCGCATCAGGCCCTCCACCAAATCAGAAACAAATTGGAAACTCCTTGTCGGCTGAGTCTTTAGTTTTTACTACGGTGTCTTGTGGGCTGAAGGATAGTAGAGTGACGAGTGGGAAAAAACACGTGATACGGTGTCGTTGAGATTAAATGTGTCGTTTGGAGAGAATGGTAATGTTTTAGTATCATAAGATTAAGTGATGTCCCAATATGGAGAGAAATACCATTAGGAGTAGCTGATCCAAGCCTCAATTCAGATTCCAGAGAAAGAAGAACGGCTGACTTTTGTACTGCTGTTCAAGGAAAGGCTTAAGCATCTCTAAAAGAAAGGGAATTTCGTGCTGCACTTCCTCATAATTTCCAAGTAGATCATCCATGTGCCCAGATAAAGCCGACATAAATTTCCCATTCAAGCACAAACTTGATATAGATGCGAATTTGTGGTAGTAAACACGGTTCATCGAGTTCAAATAAGATCCACTCTTTGGTGTTGGTAGCGGTGGACTAGTGCGTATGGAGGTCGGTGTCGAGGACGTGAGTAGCTTTTTACAAACGGCGATTCTTTCGACATTCCTTTAACTTGGTTCAAATTGAAATACAAGTCTGCTTGTCTATGGATTCATTGTTGCACGACAGCTTCGGTTTTATTCTCTTTCTTAGTGGGATATTTTACATGGGCTTCTCGGCCATTTGTACAAAGGCTGACTTCACGCATGTAGGCTGAATTTTTCGAAGCAGCAATTTGCAGATGGCATGCTCGACGATGGTAGTTTATAAGTGATGGAATCCTGAAAAAATGATCTAAGACGTGGCTTCTTGGCGTCACTGTAACGACCATGTATAGTGCATTCTTTGCACATGGAAATGGGCCGACATACTGCTTGATCGGGCTCTCGTCTGTGGGAATATGGCGCGTCAAATTGCTCCAAGAGAACACTTACCATCATGTTATTTTATGAGAGGACGAATGGCTAATTCTTGTGATCGAGAAGTTGACAGTTGATTGTGGGCTAGAGAATCTCCTTTTGAGTCTTGGAAGTTGGGACTTCACCATTGCCTAGACTAGCGGGAGGGGCGTTAGAGCCATTGTTGAAATGGTGAAAGCTTTATTCTTTTGTATCGCTGAGACCCATACCAAAGAATTTTTACCATTTTACCCCTCCGGTTAACCCCTTTTCCCTTTTTTATCTTCTTTCTTCGGATGCACTGCCTTTCCTGCAAGGCAATTATGACTATAATACACATCATAACCTCCCAGGTCTCCATGAGGTTTTGTAGAGTGTAGACATGTATGAACCTTCATCGGGTTTAATGAAGAGGAGATCAGTTTAAACGCTCCAGTAGACTGGGGACAATCTGGAAGGTAAAAGAATAGCTTTCTCTAAATATTAATAAGACCATCTGTCCCAGCCAATATGATCTCCAAACGACAGGTATGAATATTTTATCTTCATTTATGTACCATATATGTGCTTTTGAAACTCGAGGACAATATCATACAGCTTAAGGTATGAACCTTCTTCTGATCTAAATGACATGTAGCTTCGATTTGGTCCTTCTCCGATACCAAACGAGTGTATATCTTCCTAGCCTCATCAAGTCCAGTCGACTGGGGACATCCCCCACGGACTCATATCGAGTCAAGTTGTAGACATGGTTTACACATGTCGTATGAATTATGTCATGAATCTTCATCTAGATCAGTCGACCGGGGACATCCCCCACGGACTCATATCGAGTCAAGTTGTAGACATGGATTACACATGTCGTATGACTTATATCTTCCTGGCCTCAGCAAATCCAGATGATTGGGGACATCCCCTATGGACTCACGTCGAGTCAAAGTTGTAGACATAGATTACACATGTCGTATGACTTATATCTTTCTGGCCTCAGCATGTCCAGATGACTGGGGACATCCCCTATAAACTAATGTCGAATCAAAGTTGTAGACATAGATTACACATGTCGTATGACTTATATCTTCCAGGCCTCAGCAAGTCCAGATGACTGGGGACATCCCCTATAGACTAATGTCGAGTCAAAGTTGTAGACATGGATTACACATGTCGTATGACGTATATCTTCCTGGCCTTAGCAAGTCCAGATGACTGGAGACATCCCTCATAGACTCATTTCGAGTCAACTTGAAGACATGGAAGACACATGTCATATGACATATTTTGGCTTTCATCTGGTCCAACCGATTGGGTACTTCCCCAATGGCTTTAGTAGAGTCGAATTCATTATCCCGACCATCATCTTGCTCGGATGACTGGGTACTTCCCCAATGACACTTGTAGAGTCAAGCTCATAACTTGACATTCGTTTGGTCCAATCAATAAGTAGCATCGACGCTCAGGTACACCTTCATCGAATGACTCGACACACGCATCAAATACTCTCCAAGCCAATGACTCATTGACTTAGAGAGTATGGGACAAACTGTACGGGCCAAATTTGGTCGAAGGGTAATTTAGACCTTTTTCTTCGGGCCCAATGATGAGTGTACCCAAGACTCCCCAACATAAAGATCCAGACCCGGATTGCCACTTCAAAGGGCCAGGTCTCATAAAGACTGAATGGGCCCAAAGATGTTTATAAAGCCTATATCCAATGAACATCAGCACCATCACCCAACCCATAACTGAAAGACCTTCAGTACGCCAGTCTACGTAACGCCCAAGCTCATACACTCAAACCAGCCGTTCCAACCTACAACGGTTAAGAGCAGTAAATACCTCTCATGAAATCGCGACCGTTACAAGTGATCAAATGTGAATAAGGACATGCCCCCAGAGGGTATAGAAGAGGGGGGGGGACTTCGACCTCATGGACATTCAACTTCTAGCTCTCCTACTCATAGCATTGGGACTTTCACAAAGGTCATCATACCTGCTATCGGCCGCCCTGACGGCATCCTACGAAGCTCAAGGTAGTATCTTACTTTGACCTTCCTCCTACTACTTCCTCAGTTCCTTCACTGACTTGAGCGTCGGAGTGCCCCCGGCACCCACCACACCGGTGGGCAGTACTCCCGCTCACTCTACATCTTTGTTTTGCAGGATCGCCAGTGCCCCCTTTCATGAAATCTCAATTGTGGACCTCGGGCGAAAACCAGCGTCTACACTCACTAGCAGAAGATGTAGACGAAGAAGAAGACTCTACAGTAGACATAGTTATAAGATTGACTGACTCTCAAAGTGTTTTGACAATATATGTTGAGACGGATCCCTCATACTCACACAGAGAATAGAACTCCACCATAACCACTACTACAAATCCACTATTTTACCACCTCTGTGAACAGTAAATGCTCTGGCGCTGATACCAACTACAATAATAATAAATTCAAAACCGGATTGTACTGACTACCGAACTGAACCGACAATTAAAAATAATTACAATTTTTTAATAAAAAACTTGTACAATTATTTAAAAAAAAGAATAATTTTAATTATAATTTTTTTTATAATCATACCAAACCGGACCGAACCATGTCTATCCCTACTAATTTTTTAATTTTAGTTTTTTATTGTTTTGTTAAAATGAAAAAAAAATTGAATTAAACCGAACCGATAATTAGAAATAATTTCAATTTTTTAAAAAGAGACAAAATAAACAATTAAAAAATTGAATTAAGGGTGGGCATTATCAGATTCGGATAGGATCAGACCGAATCCGAATCTGAATCCGATCTGATTAGTATTAGTTTGTTTGATCCGATAAGGTTTTATAGCCTTATCAAACTCGATCTGATCTGATCCGATAACTATCGAATTGGATCAGATTTGTTTGATCAGATTCGAATACTTAACGAATCAGATAAATCTGATTTGATAACGGATTCGAATCCGATAGAGAATCTGATTTAATAATGAATCCAATAGTGGATTCGATTTGATAACGGATTCGATTTGATAAAATTGATTTGAATTTTAAGTTATCCGATCCGATTCGATAAAATTGTTATGAATTTACAAATTTTCAAATAAATTTTTCGAATCGGATCCGTTATCAAATCGGATTTGTTATCAAATCAAATCTAATATCAGATTTATTATCAAATTAGATTCTCTATCGGATTTCGAATCCGTTATCAAATCGGATTCCTTATCGGATTCAGATTTGTTATCAAATCGGATAAAATTTGATTCGATCCGATAGTTATCAAATTTATCCGATCCGATCCGATCCGAAATTCGACAAATGAACCAAACATGATTCGATTGGGTTCGATAGCCAAATCCGATCTGATTCGATAAGATATTATCGGATCGGATCGAATCGAATCGGATCGTATCTAACCCGATCCGATCCGATGCCCACCCCTAAATTGAATAATTATAAATAAATTTGTTTTTTTTTTATAATTATACCAAACCAAATCAAATTGTGCGCATCCGACGTGTCATGCTTTGGCTGGCCATTCTCAAATTATCGGCTCGGCCAACACGAGTGTTATGCTGTACTCACATGTCCTAATGAAGCGTGTAATGTCTATACGGATGCGTGATGGACCGCCCGACCCATTCGCTACCTCTAATCGCAAGCTGCTCCAGCAAAAAGAAAAGGCGACGTGTCGTAACTCATTTGGCCTAAAAGCATAAAAGATCGTTGAGAATCTCAGAAACTATTCAAAGTCAAAATCCTTTACAGAGCAAAACCCACGCCATTGATCCGACATGTTACCATTCTATTTCTTCTGGTAATATCTAAAACGGCTGGTAAGACCCCTCTTCTCGTAAAATTTATTTGTGTTCATTATTTAGAAACATTAATAGATCTTTTTTTTAATTCGTTTTTGGGTACTTTGTTGAATATTATTACTGGTTTGCTTAGATTTTTTTCCTTAAAAAAAAATTTAATGTGGGTAACGATTTTCTTTTTGGCCATGTTTGTTGAAGGGAAAGGAAAAATAAAAAATAGAAAGAAATTTGTAAATGGGGAGGCTGTTTGTGATTAGGCTTGAAGGAAGTATATATAGCTGCAAGCACTGCCACACTCATCTGGGTCTCGCTGATGACATAATCTCTAAGGTTTTTTTTTCGTTTCAATAAATTTTTTATGGCCGAGTTTATACTTTTATCTTTATGTTCTGTTGCTGTTTAGGTATCTTTTTTCTTAGGATCTAGCGGAGTAAAATCACTTGATTTGTTTATTTGACATTCTTTAGGCCAAATTCTTTTTCAATAAACGGTCAAATTGTATAAAATGTCGGAGTGTTATGAACCTTGAATGGCACAAACTGTTAAGATAATACTGCTTTATAGGATCCACATTTATCTTTGGACATTAAATGCATATGTTTCTATTAAAACATATGATGCAAACAGAAAATTCAACAAAAGGATTGGGCTTATTTTTGTACCAAATTTCAGTATTTATCTATGGTAGTGAAAATATGGTACTTGAAAACCTTTTTTCTTTTGTACTCTCATCGCTTTCACATGGAAATTAGTAATTTTTTGGGTGAAGATGTTATGCATTTTTATTGCCTTATTAGTTGTAAATGAAACGTCTATATGAAAATGCAAGCTCTTTCATCTAATTTTCATGAATATGAATAACAACAAAAGGGATGATGATGAATAGATTGTTGTCTTCGCAATTCCCATGGCCTTTATGTTGTGACCCCTTCATCATTGTTATGTTTTTATTGTTCATTGAATAGTCTCAGTCCTCTGGATTGATTGGCAACATTCAGATATTCTGACTATATTTTCCTCTAATAGCAACAAATTGAAGTTCTGATCCTATGTTTTTGCCTGTGTTCCAGTCTTTTCATTGCGGTCATGGAAAAGCTTATCTCTTTGATAAGGTGTAAGTACTCCTTGATTTTGGAATTTATTACAATTAAGACTTGTGCAGCCATTAAATGCAAGTACCGTCAATTTTTTTTCCTGTATTGCTTATGCTTGTTTGCCTTTTGGTATGGCATGAATAGAATCTAGGTATGCATTATATAGGTAAATGTGTTTGACAAGTGAACTATTTGCAAGCTTAATGCTTTCTGTAGAATCTCATGGTTAGATTAAATCTGTTTAAGATGCTACTTCAACAAGCAATTGCTCAAAAATGTAAAACTTAGTCATCAAAGAGTTAGTCAGTGTATTAATGTTACTATTTGTGTTTACCTTTTGTTTTTTTCTAGAAATAGAACAAAGGAAAAATCAGTTGCATCGTTTATCTGTCTTGATACAAATGGTGCAAGTAACATTTTCCTATCCCTATGCATCAGTGTAAATATCACAGTTGGAGAGAAGGAAGAACGGATTATGACAACTGGAATGCACACTGTTGTTGACATGTTCTGTGTTGGATGTGGCTCAATTATTGGATGGAAATATGTAAGACCTGGTTCATAACTCATAAGCTTATCATTTTGGATCTTAATGCTAATTATTGCATCATGTAGCTTTAGCTTCTTCTAACTGTTTGTGTTTACTGATACCAGGAAGCCGCACAAGAGAAGGACCAGAAGTACAAGGAAGGAAAATTCATTCTTGAAAGGTATACAGTCACTTTTTATTGTTGTTGAAGCTAATATTTTCAATGTTTTGAACAAGGGTGTTCTTGTTGAGCAGGTTTAAGGTATTGGGTCCCGATGGCAGCAGTTACTTGCTGAGCCATGAAGTCAACGTTAGTGGAAGTGATGCTGACGATGCTTGATCTGCCTTTTTTGGGTAGCTGACCCTACATCCTTGTTCAAGCCATCTGGGTCGTTAAATCGGTAGCCTCACCATTTTACATTACCAGTTTTGCAAATAGCTTTAGAATTTTTCGAACTCTAGTTTTATCAAGCAAAGAAATATCTGTAGGAGTTAGTTCCATCAAATATGGGATACTTTATGGGTGTCTTTCCAAGCTATTGTTCATAAATTTTACATCTTCGATCTCAAGAAGCCAAGAAACTTGGCTTCATTTCGTCTTATTTTGAGAAAAAAATTCTTGGGAGAGTAACTTGACTAATTTTCATCATATTTTTGATGATATGAGATCTTAATTGTTCATGGGTCGGTTTGTGGCAATATGTGTGTAATCAAACCGAGTCGAGCCAAGCAAGGGATGTTTGAGTTCGGCTCGATTAGCACTTATATGAGCTCAAGCTCGGCGACTTGAGCTCGAATCGAGCTTTAAAAGTGTTATTTGAACTTGATTCGTTAAGAAAATATTGGGATCGAGCTCGACTCGAACTCGATTACTAAACAAGTTGAGCTAAACTCTTGAATTTCAAATTTTAATCTTTGGACTTCAAATTTTAAATAAATTCCTTATAAAATTAAAATATTTGTAGCACTTTGTAATATCAAGTTGAGCTGTGTCCATACGATCTGAGTCGAGTGTATTTCGAATAGTATTGGCGAGTCAAAAACGAGTTGAGTCGAGCTTTTGCGAGTAGATCTTGTTTAATATTTGAGGTATTATTTTCGAGTTCGAGAAGTTCATTTACGAATTGATCTTGAATCAAATCAAATACGAGTCGAGCTCGAACAGTTCACGAACGACTCGATTTACAATTTCATACATATTATAACTGGAATAGTTTACGAGTTTGAGCATGGTTCGTTCCATGCAGTGTTATAAAACCCGGCTCGGTCCATCAATCCGGGATGGTGAGAGGGTCAAGAGTCATAGGTCTGATCGGGTACAACCGGGGGTCGATAATGAATTATTATTTTATTGTGTAATTATATAAAAATATGATTAAAATGAATAAATTTTCAAAAAAAATTATAATTAATTCTAATTTTAATATTTTTAAAATATAAGAAGAGTTTTTTTTTTTTACCAAAATTATAACCAAAATATAGTAATAAATTAATTTTTTATTTTAATTTGAATAATTTTTTTTAAAAAAGTCAAAAACTCGTCTGACTTGTGACCGGTTCGATCAAGTCACAATTCAAGCGGTCAGGTCATCTAGTCTTAGACTGTCAATGACAGGTGGATTTTTGGGGGTCACTCGGACTGACCATAGGATCGGTCTAGAGTCACGCCGGTCCAGGTTTTAAATCATTTGTTCCATGTATAACATGCACATTTTCAATAAATGCAAAAATCAATTGTTCCATAATTATTTGCAATTTCCGTGGCATGATTAGGAATTGGACCCCATAGGCCATAAGAATCGAATATTTCAATGCTTCTTCTGAGTATCCCTAACCACCAAAATCGATGAAGGAGGAATCGGAACCTCATTCGATTCCGGTTCAGAATCGGTTCTAACTTCTAAGTATAAGGATTTAACAAAATTTTGGATTTAATAAAATTTTGGATTTAATAAAATTTATTTTATTGTATATATAATACAAAATTACAAGTCACTATATAATAATTGCAATTGAATAGAATTTAATTCATAATCGGCTACTCGTTGACGGTCGTTTCGGTTGTTGTTACTTGAGTTCCCTCGGTTAAGTCGGATAAATAATCTTTACTCTCGCTGATATTTTCTTGGATCATATGCTTAGCTTTGAACCAATCATCGAGACATGTTTGGGCCTCCAGTGAGTTTGGGCTCATGTTTGATCGAGTGTCATCCAATATACTCCCTCCAACACTAAACACTTGCTCGACTGCAACTGTTGACACTGGGGATGTAGAATATTCTTAGCAAATAATACTAAGATTGTAAATTGTTTGCCATGTTGCTTCCACCATTCTAAAATGTTTAAGTTTGCAATTGTACCTGTATTATCACCAATCCCAAAAGAAGTGGTTAGATAAACATCAAATTCGGTTGCGGCACTTGTTACCCTTGGTTGCTTTTTTTCGCATGAGTAGGAGTTGTCCTCTAGACATTGTTGTACTAGATTACTAAACTTAATATGTTGGGAAGGTGTGAGGGCAATCTCCCCAAATCGTGAATCATATTCATGATATAGTTGAAATATATCAGTTTCAAGAACACTAATAATTGTATTAATATTTACTTGTTTATTTAAACATTCATAATAAATATCTAAATAATTTTTCAAACCATTGAATTTAGTATGAGGATCCTCTAGCACACTTTGATAATGACTTTCTTGGGAACGGTCAAAATTGGACGGTGGTGTTGACATGCCGAAATCATCGCTATGGTAACATAAAACTCTTACCTTTATCAGTAGTAATTCTCTTTGGTCTTGAAAATCCTCTATTTGACTTTTTTTTTTCTAACAAAGAAATTTGAAATTGAAAAAATAAAAGAAGTTGAAATAGAAATTGAGAATTAGTTTGTAGGATAATATGGAAAAATGAAATAGAATAAATTATTATAAAATTAAAATATGAAAAAATGAATTGAGATGTAAAGTATTTATAGTTATAGAATAATATATATATATATAAAAAAATTTGGCCAAATTTTGACCGTTGCAATTGCAAGGATTCCGTAGGAATCGAATCGCGGTTCGCTCTGGTGCGGTTCATCGGTTCGATTTGTCGATTCGGTTCTTGTGGTTCGAGTTCGATTCGGTTCAATTATCGGTTCTTGTTCGGTTCGAGGATTTTAGAGAACGGGAATCAAACCGATTCTTCGACAATTCCGAGCCGAACCGTAATGGCCGAATCATTGACTAGTTCAATTCTAGTCCTAACCTGATTCGATATCGATTCGATTTGCGATTCGGAATCGAACTGCGATCAGACCTACTTCCGTTTTGTGGTCATAAAAAGAAATGCTTTCCATCGTGGAAAATTCTAGAGTCGTAGTGACTCGCACGTGACCCATGTGCAGCAGCAAGTCCAAAATTAATCTCCTTTATGAAGAAATGAAAGGTTGAGATTAGATCAAGTTATCAAGTGTTACAAATATTTACCAGTCGGAAATTGAGTTTTTTTTTTTTTTTTTTTTTTTTTTTGCATTTGATACGAGATTTTAGAATGTTTAATCTCGAATTCATAATTAGGACGGAAAAGAATTCATAAATTTTGATGTGACGATTGATTGTTATATTAATTCTTGACGGTTTATTTATTTTAATTCAACAACTGACATTATTAGTTGAAAGGTAATATCTTTTTCTTTCATTATTTTTTATTTTTGGAAAGAAAGTGTAATATCTATAATTATTAACTCAACAATCTCTTACCATTAGGTAATTGAATTAGAATATATAATAAGTATTTTATGAAAATATATTTTGTAAGAGGGGTTCTCTCTCTATATCTCTGTTTTTTTTTTAAAAATAAAAATAAAAATAAAAATTGATCTTCTATTATCATAGCAGATCAACAATAAAAG
>SKCR01050503.1:0-39231 GCA_019454045.1 Zanthoxylum bungeanum
ACTTAGGGTTTTAATTTTACAAAATAAAACAAACCCTAAGCTTTCCTACCTAGCAAGTTTCGGCCAAGGGATGGAAATTTTAATTCAATTTTGTAAAATCTAATATTTAATTACCATAATAAAGAGATGTTACAAAAATTAAATATGAAATTACCTTTCAAAAAATGTAACATCCAAATAAGAGATTTAATTGTCAAAACAAATAAAACTCTTCCCTTTTTCTTCATGAAGAAATCGGCCACACATGTAAAAGAAAAAAAAATTTTGTCACACACTAATATTTACTTTCCATAATAGAAAAGTTGTTACAAAATAAAAGGGTTAAATGTCATTTAACAATTTGTAACTTCCAAATTAAATCCAAGGGTTTCCAAAACCCAAAATTTGGAAATTACAAACTTAACCTATCATTTAATTATATCTAATATAATTAAATAACATGTGTTCAAATATCTTATATTTAATAAAACTATATATTAACATTTAATATATAGTTTCAAGTGTGACAATTAATATTATTAATCATATTAATAATATTTATACCTTTGTGAGTATATAATTGGACTATCCAATTATACTAAATCCGCTATAGTATATCGAGCTAGCACGGGGACCAAATGGACCTACGGTTCCGAGCTCCAATAATCTCGAAATATTAATTAAGCTCTTAATTAAATATTTCGAATTATTAACTCCGGGTTATTCCACTAAAAACCCGAAGTTGCACTCTCGTTGCCGTAGTAGATATATTAAGCCGAACTAAGTCGGTGTCCATCGATATAGTCATTACATAAGTATTGACCCTTCACGAGTATCTCGTAATTAGAGTTAGGTCATAATGTCCATTATACCCATCTAATTATTTTTACCTTAAGTACCATTGATTCTCTAATGAACGATTTATTCATAACTATTATGAATTTTAATCTTTCTATTCGTAATAGAAAGACTTGAGCGCTCAATGTTGGAATTTGCTAAGCATCCCAAGATCATATCAAGCAATGAAAATACAAAGTGATACATCAAGGAGTTACGGAATACTCACAATGATCGGTTGAGACGATGCGGTAGACAACAAAAACTTTTCTGCCCTCCTCCATGAAGCTCGGCAGTGAGCAGTTTTGATGTCCCAAAATTTCGGCCATGGATGATCCTTGAAGCTCCAAGCTTTGTGAAGAAATCCCATGCTCATGAAGTTAGTTCCCTATCACCTTTGTATGTACCCTTTGGTGTGATAGCACTTGGTAATTTTGCCACAAAATCACCATTAGCTTCTCCTTCATTCTCGGTCAAGACAGAAAACGGAAGAAGAAATTTCAGGTCCAAGATTGTGAGAGAGAGGGAGCATTTTGGCTCCAAAACCGTGTTAGAAAGAGAGAGAGATGGAAGTGTTATATTTGGTATTTATTTTGTGTATCTAATACACAATTTTCAATTTTCAAAATCAAATAAATTTATTTACCAAATACAAAAAGTCAAGCCATTAAATGCTTTCAACCACCACATCAACTATTCACATCATTCAATCAATCAAGTGACAAGTTGTCACATCACTCAAAGTGACTAATGAATTGACGCTTGATGCGACTAGCGATTTGACGCTTGATTTGACTTACGTGCCGCACTCGAATTCGAAATGCGAATGCGCTCGCAAACAATCCCGGGCTCGGGTTCGCTAATTCCAAATTAACGAATTTTCCGTTGCGACGCAATTAAATGATTATGCCTAGTGAAATCACTATTCACGTCCCTAACGAATTAATTCTAAATTAACTCGTTCGCCCGAATTAAAATCTAATTTTAATTTCGCGTCAAAATCCAATTTCGTATAATATATCGAATATATTATTTTACTGATTAATTCCAAATTAATCGTTCTCTTTCTTTAATTGATATTTTATCCCAGATAAAATATCTCCACAATTAATCCCAGATTAATTTTCTCTCTCATCTAATTAATCCCAGATTAATAAAGTGCGAGTCATACGTCATCGGTGAATCTTCGGGAAGCGACCCATGAGATCCTCGGATATGTTGGCAGTAAATCCGGTCGTCGGACTATCCGAACACGTAAGTACCTAGTTTTACGTTTATACCGATTTACAATACAAGGTTGGCTTCTAGCAAAGCGCCATGCCTACCCAATTATCCAGAAATATTCTTACAGGAATATGTGATCTATATCAGGCGTAGTATACGTAGTATTGAGTATTTCGATCCAGTATCTGATGTCACGTGCTAGGCCTGGGGCTGGAATTGTGTCTGCCCCGTACAAAGCACATATCGGATCTCTGGTAACTAGTCTCTATATCGGATAAACATGACATTGTCATTTTATCCCGATGACTGCAGTACATAAGAGAACTAGTACCGTATCCTACGTGACCAGCATCTCCACTATGACTGGAGTGATACTTCCGTCTTGACATCACACCCAACACACTACGATTCTCAATATACCTAGCAGAGGCGTACACAGAACCTGTTAAAGCCCTGGACGACCAAAACCAAAGTATATTGATTATCGCAAGTATTAGCGGTGCAAGTCTCAGGTTAAGACCAAATACATCTACCCTGATTTCGGACTTCCATAGACACATAGTCATACTACCAATGGAATTCTGAGGGGGTCTATCCAGAGCGAAGCTGTTTCCCGTACCATCGGTAAAACACAACCTCCTATTACACTTGCATGAGTATCCTATTCCCAAATATATGAGAACTATGCCGTTGTGCCCTCACAACGCGCACAAGTGTAGTATTAGTCTTTTACGCATTATCGATGTCCAATCTCGATAATACTCTGAGTAGGGATATTTAATGATTTATCCTTCGTGGATTGATATTGTCTCATATCATCTCAATCCAGGAACAAATCATTAGGACCTCATATCATTTATACATCTTGGTGATCTAATCACAAATGATAAGAGAGCAATTTCCTTAGTCACATAGTTAATTTGTACAACAACACCATGATCTGTACAAATAGTGACGCTATTGGTCATAACCGTCCAACAATCTCCCACTTGGCCTTTAGCCAGTCACTCGAGTGTCCTACACCCGAACTATGTACGGTTCGCTCAAATTACTGAGAAAAGACTTTCGTCAGCGGATTTGCATGATTATCATATGATGCGATTTATACGATCATCACATCACCACGATGTATGATCCCAACGAATCAGATGAATATCGAAGTATATATCTGGATCGTTGATGAGACCAGTAATTCTTTAGCCTGCGCTGTAGCCTAGCTCAGCTGCTAACAGAACTATATCTAATCTAATTAGATTTATTATCGACCGAAATGGCTTCTATTGCTGCCTCAGCTGCAGCAATTACCCGCATTTTGTTGTTTATTCGGTAACGGTATCTTGCTTGGAAGATTTCCAGCTCACTGATCCGTAATTCAAACTTTATAGTACCTTTTGCGACTTATAGTCATTTTTATCGGTTAGGAAACTTGCAACGGTGATCCCAGTCACTTCAAGTTCTCCTTCTCCATAGTATAAGACAACATCCTTAGATCTCTAAGATACTAAGTATGTTATTAACATCAATCCAGTGACTATCACTTGGATTGGCCTGTTTGTGAATTCATATGCTCAAAGCGTATGAGACACCAGGTCGCGTACATTTTTCAATGTACGAGTTCTCAGAGAGTTTTAAAAACTTTAAATCTATCCCAGTAGATCTTTATTTCTAGAATAAAGGTTGTTTCTCACAAGAATTCTACGGAGAATTTTCTCGAAAGCCAAGCTTTCGCCGATTGTTATTATGGGAATTTCATTTCCAAGAAATGACATATTATCATTATTTATAGGACTTTTTTTCAGTGCCCTCCCACTAATACACACTTCTTAGGGTTGAATTTGAGATTATACTTATCCACCCTATGAAAGAACTTCTCCAATGCAACAAGGTGTTCCTATCTAGTTTTATACTTGACCATCATGTCATCGATATAGAGTTCAACCTTCATTTGCATCAAATCATTGAACAATGCGGTAGCCATCCACTGCTAGGTAGCCCCTACATTCTTTAGTCTGAAAATCATCACCTTATAGCAATACATCATTCATTCCATGGTGAAGGTCGTTTTATGTTTGTCTTCTTCCGCCATGAATATCTGATTGTATCTGGAAAACCCATACGTGAAAGAGTACTTAAATGAAAAGGCTACACTGTCCACCAAAACGTATATTTTTGGCAGGGGAAAGTCGTCTTTTGGTCAAGCCTTGTTGAGGTTTCTGTAGTCCACACACATTCTTACTCTTTCATCATTCTTTGGGACCGGTACGATGTTGGCCAACCATTTCGGGTACTTGACTACCTCTAGTAACATTACCTCTACTTGTTTCTTCACCTCCTCTATGATTTCATCTACTTGTCATGCCCTCATTCGGTGAAGTTTCTTCTTTATGGGTCTCATGTTCTGGTATGTAGGTATAATGCGTTGTGTTATGTTTTTGTAAACTCCAGACATGTCTTCACAGGAACAGGTGAAAATGTTTGCATATTTTCTCAATAATATTTCTAGTTTTTTTCTATCTTCATGGGTAACCTCACTTGCAATTAATACATTCTTAGGATTTTCGCATGTTCCAAGATTAAATACATCTATTTTAGTTGAATTAATGTCAAATATACTCATGTAATCCTTGTTATGATACGTGTTAAAAGAAAAATGGTTAGGCAAGTAAGGAAAATCATTCATCTTACTAATTTCTAATGTAAGTTTACAATCAAAAAGATCAGGCACATAAGTGTTATCATAGTCTTTATCTTCTTCGGTTGTCGCCGAGTCTTCCAGTGTCATCCCTTCAAGTTGGAGAAGTTCTTCCAACCAACCCTCCTTTATTTCCTTCACTGGCTCTGCATCATTTGCTTCCTTCAACAGCGAACTCCCTTCCCAGTCTACCACATCAGCAAATATTTCGAAGCTTTCACAAAGAAGTCTGTCAGCTTCCTCATTCCTTCTCGGGTTTTGTTTCTTTATCAGAGTGGTAACCTAGCCCATTCTTTATAGTCTACCTTTTAAAATCAGATAGTGAGCTTATGCACTGGCCTCGTGTCCCCAATCCGGTGTTGGGCTTGTATTTCATCTTCTCCATGATCCTAGCCACCTTAGGATTTACCCACTCTTCAAAGACTGATGTGACCTAAATCTCGTAAAAGGCTGGACCTCCAGAGTGGCCATAATATGTCCCGATTAAGCCTCAATAGTGATGACCTCCCCTTCATGCGGGAATTTAATTACCTGGTGCAGTATAGATTGTATTCCCCCAAGCTTATAGAACTGATAGAAACCTGTCTGGAACAAAGCCAAGCAAACCCATCCACGTGTTCTAAGCCCCAAGAACCGCGAATCTTGATTTTGTAAGAACAAAATCCTTCCAAGATCAAGTCCAACCCTTAAGGAATCTTGCCCTTAAGAACCTTTCTTTATTTCTTTGGAGAATCTTGAATAGTGATACAGCACCACAACGCTTGCCACACGTTGATAAGCTTTTGTTCCGTAGAACCAAGGAAGAATCCACTCCCTCAAGATGACACAAGTCACTTTGTTTTGTAAAAAGATATATTATTGGTTAATTGCCAATTACAATGAATATGCCCCTTTAAATAGGTGGCTAACCCTAATTCTACCCAAATATAATAAAATACTAGTAAACTAAACCCAATAACACATAAAATACTTTAAAATTTAATGCTTGGGCTTTGTAATATATTAAAGTTCAGCCCAACACTTAAACAACACATACCCTTAAAAAAATATAAAATATAAAAACTATATGGATATCTTGCGTCTTCATTTTGACCATGAAGAATTCCGACCTGGACTTTGATGAAAGCTAAAAGGTTGTAGAGATATGAGTCCTCTTTCCAATGCAACTTGAATCACTAAAATCGGACATCGGACGAGAAAGTTACGTCCAAAATACGAAGACTGTGCAAATCCCGCCAGTACTAATGCACCATACGGAAATTAAGCCCAAAATCAATCAAATCAGCCCATGCATGTCCAAGACCCATTCCATTCTTGACATAGACATAATAAGGCCTTCATATAAAGTCTCATACATGGACCAAACTCCAAAACCCAAGGAATCTTCCAAATCCACCAAAATGACCCAAATACACCAATCTGACCAAGCCATGCAATCATCCACAACTTCAAGTTAACTTGGCCCAACAAACACCGATCATTCTGGATCACATCATTCTCCATCTCTTGAAAAGGATTCGACCTCGAATCCGAACCCGGGTCATAGATAAAAATGACAAGATCAATGGGATGAGAATCCTGGAATAAAGAAAATCACATGGAAAAAAATGGTTAAGGTGAGCAAAAGTCAATAAAGCGAATGAATGACTTTTTGGCAATATTTTTCCATTCTCAATCTCTCCATTGCTACTCTCATTCTTAACTCCACTTGCAAAATCAAAGAAATTCCCACATAGATTCACATTTGAAATCTCAGTTAAAACAAACTCAACATTCCATGTCGTCTTCTCAAACAATCAACACTCTCATCCACAATTTGATCACACTCTACATATTCGACCATGTAATTTTTGCACATAATAACTCATGTCCTCACACCAATATAAATTGCTCCATATGATATTCACCCTTAACAGTAGCGTCAAGCACCTCATTAGCATCATGAAAAACCAAATCATGATCACTAATTTTATCGCTAACTTCAATATCATCACTATCATCAACACCATCAACCACCTCACTCTTATTTATTGAAACATCAACATGTTTCATTTCATTACTCAAGGTTGCGTTTATATCATTCTCTACTTCAATTTTACTAATGTCTTTTTCTCTATCAACTCTGGAAGCTCTCCTAATAACATTCCAAACTCAGCAATCACACTTTTCTTTTTAGCCCACTCTTCTTCACTCCTCTGCATGTATAACTCTTCCTTATAGACCTCTTGTAGGGTTAAAGGAGCAAGCTTGATAATCTTTTCACCACATCTAAATTTGAACATATTCCTATCCATATCATAAACTACTTTATTGAATTTATACCAAGGCTTACCCAATAAAATATGTGTATGACACATAGGAACCACGTCACAAACTATTTGGTCAACATACTTCCCAATTGCAAAATTGAGCACAACCTGCTTAGCAACCTTGAATTCTCTGACATCACTCATCCACTTATAAGGTCTATCAAGAGGTATCAATGGTAATCCAAATTTTTCCACAAGGGTAGTGCTAGCTAAATTTGTGTGATTCCCTCTATTAATAATCATATTACATACTTTATTATTGATAAGGCATCTCGTTCGAAAGATAAATACCCTTTTGTCCATCAGAATATGTATATAAATCAACCCCTTACTTGAAAGACACCAATAATGATGAAAGATTCAAAGAAAAACTAAGAAAATATGAAAACAAACACAAAGAAACTGACTGAAAAAAAAAAACAAAAGTAAAGAAGAACACAAACTGAACTGAAACTGGACAGAATTCGTAACTATTATTTGAAAGCGATTTTGAGACTCGAAACTTACACGGACAGAGATCGGCCAACCACGAATGAATTCCTCTCCTCGAGTACTTATAAATCGATATATTATAGGTCCCGTAACTCTTTCTAGATCAAAAGTTACAGCTGTTTTCAATTCAGTGCGCGGCTGAAATTTTTGACCAAATTGATCCGAAAATTACAAATAAATTCGACCCTAATTGACTCAAAAACTCCAAGAATTGAATCCTATATGCTATTACCATGCAAGAACATTATAAGAACATCCAAGATTCAGTCATAAACATGAAAAACACAAAGGAAATAATTAAAAAAAATATATTTGAAATGAGAAGAGACCCAAAAAAAAAAACGAAATGTGAAGACTTCATAAAACGACAAAGATAGAGAAAAATTTGACCTTGGAACCTTGAGCTCCCTATACCAAATTATAGAAAACTACCTGGAACAAAGCCAAGCAAACCCCTCCACATATTCTAACAGCCCCAAGAACCCCGAATCTTGATTTTGTAAGAAAAAAATCCATCCAAGATCAAGTACAACCCTTAAGGAACCTTGCCCTTAATAACCTTTCTTTATTTCTTTGGAGAATCCTGAACAGCGATACAGTGACACAAACGCTTGCCACACATTGATAAGCTTTTTTTACATAGAACCAAGGAAGAATCCACTTCCTCAAGATGACACAAGTCACTTTGTTTTGTAAAAAATATATTATTGGTTAATTGCCAATTACAATGAATAATGCCCCTTTAAATAGGTGGTTAACCCTAATTCTACCCAAATATAATAAACTCCTAGTAAAATAAACCCAATAACACATAAAATACTTTAAAATTTCATGCTTGGGCTTTGTAATATAATTAAAGTTCAGCCCAGCACTTAAACAACACATAACCTTAAAAAAATATAAAATATAAAAACTATAAGGATATCTTGCGTCCTCATTTTGACCATGAAGAATTCCGAACTGGACTTTGATGAAAGCTACAAAGTTGTAGATCTATGAGTCCTATTTCCAATACAACTTGAATCACTAAAAGCTGACATCGGACGAGAAAGTTACGTCCAAAATATGAAGACTGTAGAATCTCACACCATTACTAATGCATCATTCGTAAATTAAGCCGAAAATCAATCAAGGCAGCCCATGCATGTCCAAGACCCATTCCATTCTTGACATAAAAATAATAAGGCCTTCATATAAAGTCTCATACATGGACTAAACTGTTAGGGATATGCCCTATACCCAACTTGTGGATGGGCTATATGTACATTTATTTGTAATATTTTCATTAATTAATAAAATGGCAATTTTTATTATACGTGTCTTACATAACTTATATGAATCATCAACAATGTAATAAAGCCCTTGGAGTAATAAGACGATGGCTTCCACGCCTTATGAGAATCATTACTCTTAAATGTTCCTAGTCATAGTTTTGTGAATAATCTGGGCGTTCACAAAGCGGAGAGACTAACATGATGATATGATCCGCCCTTAAGTGGGGTAGCCGATCTCATAGGCTACTAGCGGAGATCCGTCCGCTTGGTGTATCACATGGATGCATGAGTTGCTCGTGTCCATCGAACAGACCGCCTAAAGTTTTCATATGGAGTGTTTATCCCATGTCTGTGAGAACTTTCATGTATCAATTATATGACTAGTCCTTAGACTTGAGGTCTTTACATTCTTATGTATGGATCAAATAACTTTGACATTCTCCTTCCCGGTTGGAAAGATCCGGTCATAAGGGTATGATTGGGTCATTTGTTGAAACACATGAAGTTTGTAAATATACAACAGAGAATCGCCACTCTCTCGGATAATATTTTCTTATAAGAGTTGTATTCTAGTTCGCGGGTTGATATGTGTTGATCAGTGCTTGAGACTGTGGCCACAGCGGAAGAATCATGTGAGATTCTTGGGTTAGCACGATTCATGACACTATCAACATCATTTTTTGACCATATGGGTAGACATTTTTCGTACCCTATGTCAATAGGTGGGGATACAGTGAGGCGAGGGACCGTATCATATGTAAATCGGATACTGAATGGGTATATATATCTTTCATTCTCATTTGGGGGCCTTGGCATGTTGCTAGATGTCAACCTTGGTCATTGAAATCGAACGAACATCTAATCAGAGGAAAATTTATATTCGATTTAAATTATCACGATTCATTTCATGTCCAACTTGAGGGGAACCCAAAAGGTCACACACAACAAAGTCGAAATCAATGGTTAACAATGCATAGTACAAATGTAACAACATATATGATTGTTGTAGGAATTGTTCATAAATGGTTCAATGTGTTTAATTATTGAACAAACATTTATGAGGTTCCATAGTGGCTTAGGGATTGGTGAATGACGATAGGGCCACTTTGGGAATTGGAATAAAAAAAATTACTATTCACGTGAATAGTAACATGAATAGTAAAAAAAATTATTTGTTTTGAATTCCAATTCGGCCCAAACTCTTATTAGGGTTTTATAATCTCATTAAACCACTAAATTAAGATCCAATGGCTAAGATTAAATTAGCTTTTATCCCACATCAGATTCTTAATTAATTTTTTTGTCTTTGGAGCACTATATAAACCCAAAGAATTCTTCACAAATTTGCAACACCAAAACCTTTCATATCTTGGGTTTTATATAAGTGAGCAACTCTAAAGTTAAGAGTAAGCCACTGATTTTGAGGATCCTTAAGTCTAATTGACTAGAGGAACCTCGAGTTAAAAGTTGTGAGGTATTTGCCTAGGCTAGCACCAATGGAAAAATACCCGTGCACTCAAGGCGTAGTCTTGCCGTTGAGTTTGGCTTTGGTGTGTGCACCTTTGGAGGCCACACACTTGGGTGGCTCTTTGGAACGTGGAAGAGCTTGCGAGTTCGAGAAAAGCTTGAAGATTGGAGGGAGGACTGGAGGAGTCTACGGTTCAAGTAAGTCTTTTCTTTCTTTATTTTATTTAGAGTTCTTATGATAGTTATCATGTTTAGGTTTATGTTCTTTGCATGTTTTATGAGTTTTATGCTTAAAATATATAGTAACATGCCTAGGCTTGTAGAATAATCAAAACAAATGGGTCTTGGGCAAAGGGAAAGCGGCATAATAATTTTGATTTTCCGCTGCGCACTTGCGGCCGCTTCCTAATAGTGGTATCAGCGCGCCGTTTTTGTTTTGATTAGTTCTCTCTCATTTGAACTCGAAATTGGGTGTTTAAAAGCTCGTTGGAAAGCTAACACCCTAAACGTAATTTTAGGCACAAGTTTTACATGATTTGGTTAAGATGTGAATTGTGAAATTGCATTTAAAATTCACGCGTCTGCAGAAAAATGTGAATAGTAAATTTATTTGAATAAAATAAAATGCAATATCATAATTAAATATTAATCAAAGTTATTTAATGCCTAAAATAATTCCAACATATTAAAACTCATATGCTTGATGATTCTATGTATGATTAGAATGACATGATTATTTTATGGTGCAAGCATCTAGAGACTTTCTAAGAAATAGAGAGTGTATTGCTTATCCCTTAGCTAAGCAATTATTCAGCGATGAACTTAGAGATTTATTACCTTTAAGGCTAATAAATATAAATCACTTGTTTATAATAAAAGACATAATAAAAGATACAAGTGGGTTGAGACCAAGGGGTTAATAAAACTTTCCAAACTAAAGTTAATTTAACCAAATGTATTACTAGATTTAGATAATGATTTGGTGTCTTCCTTCACTCACTACCTTTTTATAGCCAAAAGGAAAAGCTGTTAAGACATCTAGATAATCATTTACTCAAAGTTTACCTTAAAGAATATTTAAATGGTTGGACTATTTGGAGGATCTATTGTTTATTGTCCTGTCACTACTAAGGCAATAAGAGCCTAAGAGGTAAGGGTATTTAGAGAGTTCGCTCCACCTCCCTCTGGGGAATTTTCAATGGAGGAATCCATTTGACAGTTATTCACTTAAACTTGCTAAATCCTCAATAATAATTGAAGTCTAAAATTTACCTCCCATTGTAAAGTATAGACCCAAAGGGCTTAAACCGTATTGGCAGGACTAGGCTTTACCAGACGACCAATACCAATTTGTCCCTAAATCGTACTATTGACAATGGTTTGACTTTTCTAAGTCATAAGACGCAGCGACCCTTAGGCGTGGTCTTAAACTTAGTGGAAAAGATTGGGTGTCCACAAGGACTAGCATAAGCTATGGCATGTTTGATTGCTCAACCAAATGATCAAGGAATTGTGATTTATATCATAAATTGGTTGGGAACCTACCTAATATATATTTTTATATTTATAGACGGCCCTAGTCGGAGAGTTATGAAATGATGTAATAGGATCCTTGCCCATAAGAAATCCATCATATTGGGGTTGATACGATTTGCTTAAAATTTTAAAAACAATGAGTGAGAGCAACTTCATAATATTAAAAGCCCATGTTATTATGAAATATTAATGAAAACATATTCCTAATTTTAACATTTTCTCTTAACAGGTGGATTAAAATATTTCACAAACATTCAAATGGCAAACAGAGTATCGCTTCGTTATATCCTTGATGAGCATAAGCTCAAAGGGGACAACTACAATGACTGGTTTAGAAACCTTAAAATTGTCTTACGATAAGAAAAGATTTTATATGTTCTTGAAAGACCATTTCACCCTGAACCCGCAGAAGATGCTGACCAAGATACATTTGATGCTTGGAAGAAACATTTCGATGATGATGAGCAAACAGTTTGCATAATGCTTGGCTCTATGTCAGACGAACTTCAGAAAGCTCACGAAGATATGGATGCTCAAACCATCATATTTCACTTGAAGGAGTTGTATGCACCTTTCGTTCAAACCGTGAGATTCCAAGTGTCATGTGTCTTATTCCAAACAAGGTATAAGGAAGGATCTGTTAGTGGACATGTGCTTAAGATGATTGGGCCACATTGAAAAATTTGGCCAACCTCGGGTTCATCATGGATCATGAGATAGGTCACGGTCTAATTCTTCAGTCCTTACCAAAAGAATTATCTAACTTATTATGCAGTTTCATCTGTCTGATAAAGAAGCTACTTTAGCATAATTGCACAATCTGATAAAGAAAGCAGAGAAGGACTTGAAACCGGAGCTTAAAACCTCCGTCATGTTTACGGGTACGGACCTGAAGCGCCCCAAAGAAAAATAAGGGCAAGGCCAAGGCTCCAGATCACCTAAAGCCCAATAGTAAGGTGGAGAAGAAAAAGGGAAAATGGAAATGTTTCTTTTATGGAAAGAATGGTCATTGGAAGAAAGACTGTAGATCCTTGAAAGCCAAGGAAGCTAGGGAATCCCAAGAGGCCAAGAAGCCCAATACTTCAGGTATGTTGTATATGATTGAACTATATTCTCAAAACTCTGAACCTTCTACTTGGGTGCTTGACACCGGTTGTAGGACTCACTTGTGTAACAATGTGCAAGGCCTGAGAAACAGTATGAGACTCCGTCATGGGGAGGGGTTGACTTACGCATGGGTAATGGAGCAAAACTGGCTGCATTGTGCGTGGGGACTTATTCATTAGTTTTGCCGAATGGTTTAGTTTTAGACTTAGAAGATTGTGTTTATGTACATTCTCTAGTAAAGAACATCATTTCAATTTCTTCTTATGTATAAAGGCTTTTCATGCCTAAAAAGTTGTAATGAATGTTCTATTTATTTCAATGAAATAAAATATGGAGATGGTATTTTGAATAATGGTATCTATGTCTTACAAACTAACAAAGAATGTTCAACCTCTAATATATACAACGTTAACTCGAATAATCTCAATGAATCACTTCTATGGCACAGTCACTTAGGTCATATCAATGAAACAAGATTAACTAAGCTACATAAGGATGGGTATTTCAAACCCTTCAAATATAAACCTTATGGAACTTGTGAGTCTTGTTTACTTGGTAAAATGACCAAATTACCCTTCAAAGGTAAAGTACACACTTTTCAGCGAGACATTAGAACTCATACACTCTGATGTATGCGGACCAATGTCAGTCACCGCTAGAGGTGGATTCTCCTACTTCATTACCTTTATCGATGATCATTCGCGATATGGGTATGTGTACCTTATGCGGTACAAATCTGAAGCCTTTGAGAAATTCAAAGACTTCAAGGCTGAAGTAGAAAACCGGCTTAATAAAAGTATTAAGTCACTAAGGTCTGACCGAGGTGGTGAATACTTAAGCAACGAATTTCAAGATTACTTGAGAGAAAATGGCATTGTTTCCCAGTGGACTCCTCTGGGAACTCCACATTATAATGGGGTCTCCGAAATGAGAAATCGGACATTATTAGATATGGTTCGATCAATGATGCCATGCACGGATCTACCTCTTTCATTTTGGGGTCTTGCTTTATAAAATGCAACACTACTACTAAACCAAGTTCATTCCAAGACTGTTAGTCAAACATCATATGAGTTATGGTCTGGGAAACGTCCTAGTCTTAGTTATCTAAGAATTTGGGGATGTGACTCATATGTCAAGCTCACACAAACTAACAAATTGGATGATAGGGCAGTTAAATCTAATTTGTAGGATGTGCCTTGAACTTAAGAGCATACGTGTTCTACGTCCCAAATGAACAAAGAATATTTGTCTCACGAAATTCTAAATTTCTAAAGAATGAATTCCTTCTCAAGAAATATAGTGGGAGTAGACTTGACCTCGATGAGGTACGAGAAGAACAACTAACATATAACTAAACCCCAGGCCCCTCAAAAGGGCAGCGACGGAACAACCACAAGGTTATGAACTCAGAAGGTCTGGTAGGGAAAGACATGAGCCTGAAATATATGGTTTCCATATTGATGAGGAACATGATCAGGTCATTGATAATGACGATCCCACCAGTTATGAAGAAGCAATGCGTGACATTGATTCAGTCAAGTAGCTTGAGGCCATGAAATCCGAAATAGACTCTATGTATCAGAATCAAGTCTGGGACTTGGTAGATGCACCTGTAGGGATAAAACCCATAGGCTGCAAGTGGATTTACAAGCGTAAAACTGATGCAGAAGGCAACATCCAAACCTATAACGCTAGGTTGGTGGCGAAAGGTTATAGACAAATCCAAGGAATTGACTATGATAAAACCTTCTCACCTGTTGCATGAAAAATCATCGTTTCGAATGTTTATAAGGACTAGCTTCACTTGATGATGTCCATTCGAATTTTACTGCACTAGCTGCACACTTTGATTATGAGATTGGCAGATGGATGTCAAAACAGCTTTCCTTTATGGGAACCTCATAGAGGAAGTCTATATGATACAACCTGAGGGGTTTGCATCTAAGGATGATCATAATAAAGTATGCAAGCTTAAACGATCAATTTATGGACTTAAGCAAGCCTCCAGAAGTTGGAATATACGATTTGATGAGACAATCAAAGAATTTGACTTCATAAAAAATGTAGACGAGCCTTGTGTTTACAGGAAAAGTAGTGGGAGTGCTGTTGTATTTCTTGTATTATATGTCGATGACATATTAATCATCGGGAATGATATTCCCATGATTCAAGCCACCAAGCAATGGTTATCTCAGAATTTCTCCATGAATGATTTGGGAGAAGCAGCCTACATCATCGACATTAAGATCTATCGTAATAGATCTAAGAGGTTGTTAGGACTTTATCAATCTACGTACATAGATAAAGTTTTGAAAAGGTTCAAAATGGAAGATTCTAAAAGAGGTAATTTACCTACTTGTCATGGAATCAAATTATCTAAAGAGCAATGTCCACATACTCCTTCAGATACAGAGCGTATGAGTAGGATCCCTTATGCTTTAGCAATAGGATCGATCATGTATGCCATGCTATGTACAAGACCTGATGTCTCTTATGCTCTTAGCATCACGAGCAGGTATCAGGCAAATCCTGGTGAGCAACACTGGGCAGCTGTCAAAACAATCCTCAAGTATCTGAGAAGATCTAAGGATGTGTTCTTGACATACAGAGATTGTTCTGAGATGAAAGTCATTGGTTACTGTGATGTGAGCTTTCAGACCGATAGGGATGACAACAGATCGCAAACATGATATCTGTTTACTTTAAATGGTGGTGCTGTAAGTTGGAAAAGCTCAAAGCATTCAACTATATTGCAGCATCTGAGGCAGCTAAAGAAGTAGTCTGGATAAAGAAGTTCATCACGAAGCTGGAAGTGCTTCCCGCGATAAAGAATGGCGTCACGATGTATTGTGACAACACGGGCGCCATTGCTCAATCAAATGAACCAAGGACCCACCAGAAATCCAAGCATGTACTCAGGCGATTTCATCTCATCAGGGAGATTGTTGAGAGAAAAGAAGTTATTATAGAGAAAATACCCACAGAAGATAATCTTGCAGATTCTCTGACTAAAGGGCTGACTCAACAAAAGCATGATAGGCACACCCGAGAGTATGGTGTCCAGATTCATACTAGTTGGCTATAGTGCAAGTGGGAGATTGTTAGGGATATGCCCAATACCCAACTTGTGGATGGGCTATATGTACATGTATTTGTAATATTTTCATTATTTAATAAAATGGCAATCTTTATTATACGTATCTTACATAACTTATATGAATTATCAACACTGTAATAAAACCCTTGGAGTAATAAGACGATGGCTTCCACGCCTTATGAGAATCATTACTCTTAAATGTTTCTAGTCATAGTTTTGTGAATAATCTAGGCGTTCACAAAGCGGAGAGACTAACATGATGATATGATCTGCCCTTAAGTGGGGTAGTCGATCTCATAGGCTACTAGCGGAGATCCGTCCGCTTGGTGTATCATATGGATGCATAAGTTGCTCGTGTCCATCGAAATGACCGCCGAAAGTTTTCATATGGAGTGTTTATCCCATGTGTCTGTGAGAACTTTCATGTATCGATTATATGACTAGTCCTTAGACTTGAGGTCTTTACAATCTTATGTGTGGATCAAATAACTTTGACATTCTCCTTCCTCGGTTTAAAAAGATATTCATAAGGGTATAATTGGGTCATTTGTTGAAACACATAAAGTTTGTAAAGATAAAACAGAGAATCGCCACTCACTCGGATAATATATTTTTATAATAGTAGTATTCCAGTTTGCGGGTTGATATGTGATCAGTGCTTGAGACTGTGGCTACAGTGGAAGAATCATGTGAGATTCTTGGGTTAGCACGATTCATGACACTATCAACATCATATCTTTGACCATATGGGTAGACATTTTCCATATCCTAGGTCAATTGGTGGGGATATAGTTAGGCGGGGGACCGTATCATATGTAAATCGCATACATAATGGGTATATATATCTTTCCTTCTCATTTGGGGGCTTTGGCATGTTGCTAGATGTCAACCTTGGTCATTGAAATCGAACAACCATCTGATCGGAGGATAATTTATGTTCGATTAAATTATCACGATTTATTTCATGTCCAACTTGAGGGGAACCCAAAAGGTCACACACAACAAAGTCGAAATCAATGGTTAACAGTGCACAGTACAAATGTAACAGCATATATGATTGCTGTAGGAATTGTTCATAAATGGTTCAATGTGTTTAATTATTGAACACATCAATCATGAGGTTCCATAGTGGCTTAGGGATTGGTGAATGACGATAGGGGCACTTTGGGAATTGGAATTTAAAAAAATTACTATTCACATGAATAGTAACGTGAATAGAAAAAAAAATTATTTGTTTTGAATTCTATTTCGGCCCAAACTCTTATTAGGGTTTTATAATCTCATTAAACCACTAAATTAAGATCTAATGGCTAAGATTAAATTAGCTTTTATCCCACATCGGATTCTTAATTAATTTTGTGTCTTTGGAGCAATATATAAACCCAAAGAATTCTTCACAATTTGCAACACCAAAACCTTTCATATCTTGGGTTTATATAAGTGAGCAACTCTAAAGTTTAAGAGTAAGCCACTGATTTTGAGGATTCTTAAGTCTAATTGACTAGAGGAACCTCGAGTTAAAAGTTTTGAGGTATTTGCCTAGGCTAGCACCAATGGCAAAATACCCGTGCACTGAAGGCGTTCTTGTCGTTGAGTTTTGGCTTGGTGTGTGCACCTTTGGAGGCCACACACTTGGATGGCTCTTTGGAACGTGGAAGAGCTTGCTGAGTTCGAGAAAAGCTTGTAGATTGGAGGGAGGACTAGAGGAGTCTACGGTTCAAGTAAGTCTTTTTGTTTCTTTATTTTATTTAGAGTTCTTATGATAGTTATCATGTTTAGGTTTATGTTCTTTACATGTTTTATGAGTTTTATGCTTAGAATATATAGTAACATGCCTAGGCTTGTAGAATATCAAAACAAATGGGTCTTGGGCAAAGGGAAATCAGCATAATAATTTTGATTTTCCACTGCGCACTCGCGGTCGCTTCCCAACACAAACTCCAAACCCAAGGAATCTTCAAAATCCACCAAAATGGCCCAAATACACCAATCTGACCAAGCCATGCAATCATCCACAACTTCAAGTTAACTTGGCCCAACAAACACCGCCCATTCTTGATCACATCATTTTGAGGCTTTGTTCTTCACGGGTTTCTAATCTTAAAACCTCATTATGCTTTCCTGGGCGCTCATAACAATCTTTTGTGGGTTTCACAGGCTTTGTTCCTGCGGGGTTCACAGGAGTTGTGTGGATAACAATCTCTTGTGGGTTTGTCTAGCTTTGCTCCATGCAGGTTTTCATCAGTTGGCGCTCATAACAATCTTTTGTGGGTTTCACAGGCTTTGTTCATGATTGGTTCACAGGAGTTGCGTGGGTAACAATCTTTTGTGGGTTTGCTTGGCTTTGCTCCAGGCAGTTTTTCATCAGTTGGTATCAGAGCTTTGATTGCAGAGCAGGTTATATCTTATAGTTTGTGTCTTTTTAATTTTTTTCTTTCTTTTTCCTTTTTTATGATTTTTTTTCTTTTCTTTGAGTCCTGTTTCTGTTAATTTTTTTTTCTTTGAGTCCTGTTTTTGTTAATTTTTTTTATTCTTGCTTTTTCTTTTGTCATCCTGCATGTGTTGGATTCAAAAATTTCAAAAAAAAAATGTAGGCTATGGAAAAAAAAAACACAAATCCTGCGCCACAAAAAAAAAAGAACAGAGAGACAAATCAGATTTGGTTAGAGATAAAATGTTTGGACATTACAAATTGACCTTAAAGATTTGAGGACGAATCTTCTTAAAGAATGGGAGAATGATATGATACAGGGAGCATCAAGAAAATAAGCCTCGAAGTATGGATCCAAGCATCCAATGATGAAGACAAATAATCCATTCAAGTTATTTGGCAATGAAGGGGTCGAAAATATACAAGCGAAGGCCTCCTAGAGGGTGTTAATGATAGTGTTTATTTTACAGTGGGCCAACTGTTAAGGGCCCTAGGTTTTAATATTGGTGTTTATTCTAGAGTGGGCCAAATGTTAGGGGCTCGAGATTTTATTTGTAATAAGGATTATTACCTATGGTTATTTCTGGTTTTTTTTAACATATTACAATTAGGGTTTCCATTGTACTATTTAAACAAGCTTTTCATTAATAAAATGGATGAATGTTTTAACCAAAAAAAAATTAATATTGTCGTCAGGCACATTGGTGGTGAGGCCGTGATGGCTAACCATGGAAGGGGATTCTCTTCAAAAACTTATCAAAGGGGTTGATGTCATTTGTGGTGTTTCAAGCAATTAGGGGTTCGTGAGGCTTTGTTCTTCACAGGTTTCTAATCTTCAAACCTCATTATGCTTTCCTGGGCGCTCATAACAATTTTTTATGGGTTTCACAGGCTTTATTCCTGTGGGGTTCACATGAGTTGTGTGGATAACAATCTCTTGTGGGTTTGTCTGGCTTTGCTCCATGCAGGTTTTCATCAGTTGGCGCTCATAACAATCTTTTGTGGGTTTCATAGGCTTTGTTCCTGCGGGGTTCACAGGAGTTACGTGGGTAACAATCTTTTGTGGGTTTGCTTGGCTTTGCTTCATGCAGGTTTTCATCAGGAATCATGGACTTTATATGAGTAAAGAAAAAGTGGTCAGGATGTTCAATACCATGAATTACACATCGTTTCTAATGGGCCTACCTTGACCATGGTAGTAAAATTACCATTTACTCCTCGTTTGATGTCGTCGTAATCTTTTATAGTCATATCAAAAGAGATCAATTCCTCGGGTCGAATACCTAGCCTGGGCAATATCTTCAGTAGATAAATATTAATAGATGAGCCATCGTCAACATCACTTATGAGGTTCTTTTTCCCTTAACCTCAGTCTTTATGAATAAAGGCTGATTATGATTGTATCCCTCTATTAGAAGCTCTTCCTTGGAGAAGGTTATGACATGTTTGCTTTCTTTCATAATAAACTCGATGACTACAGTTGGATCTTTATCAATTGGCACCATATTTCTTCCTAAGGCTTCAACTATAGCCTTTCCGTGCTCTTGGGAGGAACACAACAATTGCCATATGCTGATTTATGCTCGGGTCTTTTTCAATTGCTTGAGCATAGTGTTTTCTCCTTCTTTCTATTTTTTCTCTTTTTCTTTTTCTTCCTCCTCTACCCTTTTTTTTTTGCTTAGTGGCATCATTATAGAACCGGCCACTCCTGGTCATCACTATGACCTCATCTTTATCACTACTGGAAAATTTTCGAATAACTAATCACATTCTCCAGTCTCGCTGTCATTTCTATCCCATATGCCAATAACATGAGCCTGCTAGTTGAAGGTTTGTAGAACGTATTCTCCAGACAGACCAGAGTGTATCATGTATAATGGTGGTAGAACAGCATGGTGGTTGGGTAGGGGGTCTTTGTTGGTGTGAGTTGGTTTCTTTCAGGGTCGGGGATTTTCTGGTTGTCTATAATGTCTTGTATTTCATGTCTGAGGCGGGTGTAATTGTCAGTATCATGACCTTTTGTTTGTGGAAGTGACAGTATTGGTTTAGTCGATGTAGCGAGATATTGGGTTTGGTAATGTTTTGGGTTCCCGGGGAAGCAGGCCCTGTCTCTTTAATTTCTCAAATACTTTTGATAACAGTCTTCCCAGGTTTAAAAATATCTGGTTTCTTATTACAGTAATTTCAACAGGCCTATCCTTCGCTCCAGAAGGCCCTCCAATAGTTCTTCTATTATGACTATAAAAATTTTAATTATCAACCTCTTCTTCTTCAATGTCAATGACAGTTTCTCTCAACTATCGGAAGTCAGAGATCATGGAGGTCATCCTCAGCTTGTTCTAGATAGAGGGCTTGGTGCCCTTAATGATCATTTTTATTTGGTCATTCTCCGAGGACCATGTTTGCATTCTCAAAAGCTGGCCTCTCCAGCGGTCAATATATTCTTTGAAGCTCTCATCTTGCTTCTGCTTGGTATTTTCCAAATCAAAGAGTTACATGATAATCTCCATGTCTGTGACATACTGATTTAAATATGTTTCTACTAAAGCCCTCCAGTCATCTTTTACTTTCTTCTCCAGACTGTGGTACCATACTACAAGTGCTCCTTCAAGTGATATCCTAAACATTTTCTAAACCTAACGCTTGGAAAACCGGTAGAAATCATCAGTGACACATACTAGCGGAGGTGTATTTTCAGATCCCGTTCCCATTAAACCTTAATATTTTTTGGCATTCTGAATTATTAAGGCAGTTGTGCCTCGAATGCCATGGCATCGTAATCTAAGAGATCTTCATGTTTGCCCTTCATTTTTTGGGCAACCAACTCCACTTGTTCTTTCAGTTTCTGGAGTTCAGCTCGGGAGTTCGCCATCTTGCTTGCAGCATTCTCAGTCATGTCTTTATCATCATCTTGAGCATGGATTTCTTTCGTTGTCATGTTTGTAGACTCTATGTGCCTTCTTTCATCAGTTTCAGCCCCTGCCGCTCGAGATATCGTTAATTTGGCCATAACATTGGCCAGGGTCTGCATTTGTTTATCAATCTTGTCCATTTTGGCTTCCAACCGATCTACGCTGGAACCTTCATTATTGGCCATTTATGAGCTTGTCAACTATCTTTTGACTAATCTGCCTTCTTCCCTAACCCAACATGCCGCTATAATGCAGGCATCTAAAAAGGGTTTTTGTAATGCATGTATGCATGCAATGCATTGTTTGCTCAAACATTAGCATATATCCTTCCAACCTTATTCCTCCAACACACATGGTAAGTCTCATATCTTTCTCCTAGGTTTGGCTTAACTTATGTACCAACAGGGGTATACAAACTCATTCTCTCCTATGCTAAAAAGTAAAATTGGCTATCTCGGTTCTTTTCCATCGCTAAAGGCAAAGGGCTCCCATATACAAATGACTAAGCCTAATATGAGGATCGTGCCATTTTTTAAAAGTGACTAATTAAAACCTTAGTAATCAGGGTCATTGGGGTGGATTTAAAATATTTAAGAACATCCAAATGGGCCAAAATAATACGTACCCTTCTAGATAAAAGCCAGTGCAGGTATCAGACTCATGTTTTTAGAAATTTTGGATTGTAATTAAATATTTAAAGCCGATCAAGGTTTTCATACAATTTGACATGTTGACATTTCAAAGTTTTTAACAAAATTAACTTGAAAGGCAAACTTGTCTCAATTGAAGGCCCATCAAGTTTATGTTCCATGGTAAAAGGATTAAATGACTTCAAATGGTTTAAGGCCCAAAGACAAGCATTAGGGAGGCTTATTTATATAGGGAAACAACTATTGATTTACATATGGGCTCAATCGAAGGTTCAGACTTAAGCTCTCATTTACGAAGGTTTGTCTACAATTTGGTCTCCCCACCTAAGGGTTCAATCGACCAATGAACACATTTTTTTTAGACCCGAAGGTACATGCCAACAAGTGATGGTTATCATCACATAAATATTCACTCCCTTGAGTGAAAGTGATTTCATGATATATAACGCCATCGGGGTTTGAAAGGGTATGCAAGAAGATGAAGACATGTTAACCTCAGTCTCGTCGTTAATACTTTAAGGCATTTTTTCGGGGCCAATTCCCTATCCACATGGGAGTCACCATTTGTAGGAGCAAAATAATGATTTACTGCTATGCCTATGATACCGGCGACCACGACACTATTGGGCATATAGCCCATAGAGAGTATGATAGTTCACAGGGGACTAACCGGAGAATGATGAAGTCGCCACCCAATATAAGACACTGGAAATTATTTAAGGCTACACTACACCCCTCGCAAGGGTCAACCTTAAACCCGTTTGGGTTCGGAATGGTCCCTTACAAATGCCAGTATAATAATAATATTTAAAGAAGGTATAGACATATCTTATAATGCAACATCATGCAATAATAATTTAAAGCATACAACGACGCAATCGTTAAATAATAAACACAATAAGATGACAATATAGAAAGTAACAAGTATCCGGAAATTATTAAAGCAAATACTAATTAAGGAAAATATGGTGCATATCTTGCAATTGATGTCCGGCTAGACATACTTCATGTTCGGCCGGATATTCCTTATAACCAGAAAGACAAAGAGACACATAAATGTGCATTGCTAACAGTAATAATAAGATAATAATAACATAGCAGTAAATAAATGACTATAAAACATAACAATAGTAATAAAATCATAATTAAATAAAATATGGTACATGTCTCGATAGTCTGGCTTCGAAGAAGCCCGGCTGGATATTTTAGACTTCACTGCCGGATATTTTTAACATGTTACGCATGTCTAGTCAAAGTTATCTCAGGTCTGGCCGGAGATACTGTGTCAGATCATAAGAAAATATGGAATACAAATGAAATAAATATCATGGAGCCCTTAAGTCGTACCTTAGATGTGGTGTGCTCAGAAAGCACCTCTAAAAACCAAATTATTGATGGGTTGCTTGCCGGATGGGTTGAAATCCAAAGAATTTGTGGGATTCTTCTCACTGGGTTTTTCTCTCAAAAATTTCTCTCCCTGACTCACTAGGACTTCAGACCAGATTTAGTAGTATTTTCGACCAGCCCATTGTGAAGAGTTTGGGCACTTATTTATAGTGCCCAAATTGGGACAGAAAAAAGAAGGGGAAATCAAATCTTCTCCTTGTCTCCAGTGATTGCCAATCTGTATTGTCAGCTACAGCTTGATCTATGTCCGGCCAGATATTTATTTTAGGATATACATCCGACCACAAATTAATCAAGTAAGTGATTTCAGTAATTAAAAATATGCACACTTGGTGACATCTCGATACATATTCGGTCGGACATTTATTTCAAATATATATATGTTCGGACATTAATCAGATTTCGTGATTCTAGTAATTGATAATGTACACACCCATTGCTAGCTTGTCATATGTTCGGTCGGATTTAGGTTTTTCGATATATATTTTAGCCAGATATCGAAGACTGAGAAAAAGGTTGGGTGGACATAGGTGATGTCCAACCAGACTTGGCTATTTTTTTGAATTCTCTGGAGTTCCCTTCCCTTCCGGCATTCATCCTAGTAATTTTCTGAACCTTCATGTGGTGCCCCCATAAGAGACATGTCATCAGACTATGTGTAAAATATAATATCTGCATTCGCATTTTGTATCATAACCACTCATTGAATGTCATATGTCATCCTACGGGGTCCACAACTGAATAAAGAGTACGTCAGCTAAGCTCAACGAATCAAACTTTGACATTGACCAACAATCAAATCCTCTTATTCTAGTTGATGGAACTTGACAATTACACGGTGACGACTTGCTCAACCAGTAAGATATTAACCTTTTAGGGAACCCCAAATGGCATACTCCAAAGTCCTTGCTCCATAAGGTTTCAATTCTATTCCGATATCAAAGTGGCCCAACATCGATGTCCTATCCCAAAAGTATCTTAATAGTTTATCGGAGCCATTCCTAATAAGCCCATCACATACATCTTCCCAAAAAATGTAGGAAGTCATGGCCATACTATGGGTCACCACATTGTTGTTGTGACAAAAATTCTGAAAGCACATCGACGGGTGAAATTGACTTTTGAAACTTTTTTAATCTAAAAAAATTAATATGGAATAATAGATCTATAATCTATCTGTATTTCACCCAAATCACTTATTAATATCAAAAATTAGAAGTGATTACACATGGAGACTCGAGACAAAATTTTCAGGTCCATGATTACACGTTAACCGATTATCGATTCATCAAATACACCGAGATCACTGAACAACCCGATCATTCACAAAATCAAGCCAGCCCACTGCTATAGTGACATGTATAACATAGCAGTGGCCGAATTATGGTAAATTTTAGAAATTACCATTTTATCCCTAGTGTTGAAATTCCCAAAACGTATCCGGAATCATTCCGGGAATTTTCTTAAACACTACTATAGTACTCAAAAAGCTGTAATCTCACTAAATTATGATTTTGCCCCTAATGCGATTTTTTTCGAGAAAATTTTCAAAACGCTTTTGAAATAATTATAAAAATTTCAGGAATTTTTCCTACGTATTATCACACATCCAATTTCATCCACAACACTCCAATTTAACCAAAACAACACTTTTGAATTAATTAAATAATCAAAATAGTACCCTAACTAATCTAAAAGTCATGCAAATCCAAATATTGCATCACCAATTGAGAGTCAACCACCATAAAACAACTCAAGAATAATTTTAGGTCACCAAGGAGTGGCTCAAGAAACTCTAAAATGATAATTTGGTGTCCTACACCTTAATTAGGCTTAATTACACTAATTAGTCTAATTAGCCTTATAGATGAAGGCTTCCTAATTTGGTTTCTAACATTCTAAGCACATCGAATAAGTATAAATATGTGCTACATCTCATGTAACTAAATAGGAATTACAAAGAAATTACCATAATTTCCTTGTAAGCATTTGACTATGCTCATAAGAAACTCATTCATGCTTCCAATTTGATGCCAAACTCAACCAAATCAAAAGGCCTAATTTTTCCCTTCTTCTTGAATCCTTCAAGCTTTAAGAAAATTTTCCAAGCCATTAAAAATGGAGGCTTGCCTTAAACTTAACTTTATAAATGGATGGGCAATTTTGTAATCTCAACAATTATAATACATGGTCAAGATTAATCCAAATATGCAACCTCTACATGGATAATATTTTGACACATCTCAAGCTTATCTAATAAGCTTGATTAATTAACTAATAAATTAAGCAAAGAATATTCCAAGAATATTATTTAATAAATAATTATTAAATTAATTAACTTTAATTAATTAAATAATTATTCATTTGACATGTGTCAAAATTCAATTAGACTTAATGTGTATCTAAAAAAATTATGTATCAAATACAAATATATTTAAATACGAAAATGCCCCAGCATGTCAAACGTTACGATTAATTCATATTATTCATAATAAATTACGTTAGTGTTTTATGAGTATACTTTATTAGTGGGACTCTCTAGGTTCAGTGTATCTGTCACGGAACATATTTTGAGTCCATAATTTGTCCACACATAAATTATGACGACCATAGATAAATGTGTTGAACCATACAAGTCTACTTACAAACATATCATATAGTCCATTCGTCATAAGATATCTGAATTATATTGGAGACATAGATGAGAACGTCAAATCTTCACTATGTACAATTCATATATATGTGTCGCGATATATTAGTGATCTCTCAATCAATATTTAGAACTCATTTTCAAAAATGTATCGTAGGCATGAATTTTAAAGATCATGAAGTGGATACCAAAATTCTGCACACAAGACTGACAAATATGTTCTAGATACATCACAGTATATTATGAGCATTGGTCCACACCAAACTAACAGGCGGAGGTCTGGTCTAGAAATACCAATGACGTTGCTATTGCCAAAGTTTGGAGGATCACTCATACATCCACAATGGTATTTCAAGTCAAATGACTTGATATGCAACTCGACTCGGGAAGATTCTTATTGACATTGGTATGTCATCTAGTAGGATTTCTCCAGTAAGTCGTTCAGTGTGTATCATTAACACATAGATATCTATACGAATATCCTAATACTCATTGTTCATTGGGATAAATCATTGGACCAAGTCTCTATATATGACATGTATTAGTCTCAACGGATTTTACTAACTGACCTATGTTAGTAAATCTCGACCAGTTGCTTCTATTTGAGAATATACTTAAAGTAGTGACAACTTCAAATGTCAAGTACAAACCTCATTGTAATTGTGTACTACTTTATATATTATCGGGTCTTTATCTAATATATATATCATTAAACTTCATTTAGCTTCAATCTAATCTAAATTATATTGCATATGTATATAAAAGATAAGGGGTGCTAGCATAAAATAGATAGTATTATGGAAAAGTTTATGTTTGTATTAATAAATCATTTATAAATACGATACGGATAGGCGTTTAGAGCACCAATAATTTCTCTCACTTGCTCTAGTGCCAATCCATGGTATCGTATACACATCTCAATGTATATCATATACTCATGGCCCTCAAAAGCTCACCTAGTGTAGACATTTTATTTTTACATGGCCTGATGATGAGTCTCTTATAGGAACACCACCTGTAAAGTTTAAGAAAATTGTAAGGTTTAATATTGGAAGGGAAAGAAACCCCAGAAGATCAAAAAGAATAGTCTGAGTTTTGGCCGGACATAAGACCATCATTCGGCTGGATATACCCAAGTTTGGACGAATATGCATCAAGTTTCCAATTTTACAGAAGGATTCCATCTCTTTCCTTCTTAACCAATTTCCATAAAACCTCACTTTCATTCTTAACCAATTTCCTTACCAGATGGGATCTTTTCCTTATAACCAAACCATACACACTATAAAAATGGGACAAATACATAGAAGCATGGCCATTTTCTATTGGAACGTAAGCAACCAAAAACACATCAACCCTACATTTCCCCTTCCAGTTAGATATCCAACAACCTACCTATAGGAGCAAAGTGGGGTTTACCGCTATGCTTATGACATCGGTGACTTACACTGTTGAGCTCACAGCTCGTAAAGAGTATGGATTAGTCCGCAGGGGACTAACTGGAGAATAATGAGGTTTCCACCCAGTATGAAACACTAGGAATGATTTGAGGCCTACACCCCTCACATGGTGTGACAATATAATATCCCACTTAAAAGAGGATCTACATTGTAGGGGTTTTAGGGGCTAAATCCGGTAACGCAGCGGAAACGATGGAAAATCAAATTTTCCGATTTCAAAGCTTTTTCTCGGATTAATTAAATAAATATATTTATTTAATTATCCAATAAAAAAATTTTGAAAACAAATTCAATAAATCAAATTTATGTAAATTTACCGAATTGCCCTTACACTTGGTATTTTTTGTTCATTTTAGTCCGAAATTGATCAAATCAATTTTGAATGATTCTAAATCATTTCTAGGATGAACTTAGCATGTTCAAAACATCAAAACACCAAGAGCAACCAAAAACCCAAATTTGACTCCTTTGGCCGAGAGCTTCATTAAGCTCCAAATTGTGCATTTTGCACTTCCATGCTTCAAAACACATCCAAATGAAATCCAATCAACATGAAACTTTATATGCATAATATACACATCCTAATACACCACATAAATGAAAAGCCCCAAATTGGATGTGGTCTTAAACCCTAATATTTCAATTTCTTCAAATTGGACAAATTAGACCAAATTGGTTAAATCCAATACTTCGATCATGTTTATTCCATCCAAATCAACTCTCAACACAATGAAACAACTATAGAACAATTCTAGGTCATTTAAGAGTGGGTCAATAACTCTAGAATGGCAACAAGGTTCTAAAACCTTAAAAGAATGCTTATTACTACACTAGTAATAAACTTCCAACATCATACATGCATATCACCTTCATCAAACTTTTATCCATCAAAAGTATAAAGAATAAAGAATATAAAAACTCAAGAACATCACAAGATGTTGCTCACAAAAAGAGGAACAAATTACTCTCTAATGGAAGGTTGGAAATACTTACTAAATTCCAAGCTTTTCCTTGTTTTTCTTTTCTTTTCTCTCTACCTTCTTTGTCTTGTTTTAATGGAGTTTTGATAAAGTGAAAAGGTTCCTTAAACCCTAAAATTAAATGAAACAATATATATTTGCCCAAATATAAGCCTTGGCCGAATTTGGCCTAAAGCAAATACAAGTTACATTAGTTTCATTTCATTTGAATTTCATTTGCCAAGTTGATAAAATGATCATTACATTTTAATGACAATTTCAACTTAGTCAACAATGGAAACATGAAAAATATAACCATTATATTCAATTAGGGTCATGGCCGAAAATTTGACAAAAAATAAAGAAAAATGAAATTTCAATTTTAAACACTTTAAACAAATATCTTAAGAAGTCAAATTCAATTTGACAACCATTTCCTTTAATGTATAAGTCAAATAACATATCAAAATATGTGTGCAGTGAATTAAAAGTTTAATTCTATCTAATATAGATTAAGGAAAACGAATAAGCGGCTATTTCCATAACAATACACACTGCCTAAGTTAAGGAATTTTTAACTTAGCAGTGCCTCCCACTATTTTACGTAATACCGTAATCCCCAACAGAAAAATGAGAATTCAATATTTAAATCGAATTCCATAATGGGAAGTGGACCCCATGAATACATTTCGACTCACAGCAGAGGCTTGGTCTCGCCTACGTATATTCACAGGTAGACAACTCATTGTCAATCACTCACTAGTGATTCCGAGGTTCCGGTCCTGGTCGTTTCTCGTTGTCGCTGCTAAGGCAGGCCCACAAGGAGACGTACCAAGGTTAAACTCGTCAATGATAAACTCAAGTTACTTGCGTAACCCTGATAGCTAGGGCACGTTCAGGATTCCGCTTTCGCTTGAATTTATCTAGTATCTAATATACATCCGGCATAAATAAATCTCTATCGGCTACACCCTCACAGTAGAGGCACGGTCTCGGATGTAGTCACGGAAAAATATTTATAAACCGTATTGACAAGACGGACCAAGAAACCAGTATTCCAAATACTAGTTACTTTAAAAACCTTATTAAGCGGGGATATTCCATTAAGTGTCATACACCCTAAATCTAATCAAATTAGATTATAACAAGCATGTAAAAAGTCAAGAAAACATGATTAAACATTGAATAAAACAAGATAATCATTTTATGGAGGCCTAGAATCAGACTCGCTCTGATACCATTTTGTAGGGGTTTTAGGGGCCAAATCCTGTAACGCGGCGGAAAACGGTGGAAAATCAAATTTTCCAAACTTTTTCTCGGATTAATTAAATAAATATATTTATTTAATTATCCAATAATAAAATTATGAAAACAAATTCAATAAATCAAATTTATGTAAATTTACCGAATTGCCCTTACACTTGGTATTTTGTTCATTTTAGTCCGAAATTGATCAAATCAATTTTGAATGATTCTAAATCATTTCTAGGATGAAATTAGCATGTTCAAAACATTAAAACACCAAGAGCAACCAAAAACCCAAATTTGACTCATTTGGCCGAGAGCTTCATTAAGCTCCAAATTGTGCATTTTGCACTTCCATTCTTCAAGACACATCCAAATGAAATCCAATCAACATGAAACTTTATATGCATCATATACACATCCTAATACACCACATAAATGAAAATCCCAAAATTTGGATGTGGTCTTAAACCCTAATTTTTCAATTTCTTCAAATTGGACAAATTAGACCAAATTGGTTAAATCCAATACTTCAATCATGTTTCTTCCATCCAAATCAACTCTCAACACAATGAAACAACTATAGAACAATTCTAGGTCATTTAAGAGTGGGTCAATAACTCTAGAATGGCAACAAGGTTCTAAAACCTTAAAAGAATGCTTATTACTACACTAGTAATAAACTTCCAACATCATACATGCATATCACCTTCATCAAAATTTTATCCATCAAAAGTAAAAAGAATAAAGAATATAAAAACTCAAGAACATCACAAGATGTTGCCCACAACAAGAGGAACAAATTACTCTCTAATGGAAGGTTGGAAATACTTACTTCTTTTCTCTCTACCTTATTTGTCTTGTTTTAATGGAGTTTTGATAAAGTGAAAAGGTTCCTTAAACCCTAAAATTAAATGAAACAATATATACTTGCCCAAATATAAGCCTTGGCCGAATTTGGCCTAAAGCAAATACAAGTTACATTAGTTTCATTTCATTTGAATTTCATTTGCCAAGTTGATAAAATGATCATTACATTTTAATGACAATTTCAACTTAGTCAACAATGGAAACATGAAAAATATAACCATTATATTCAATTAGGGTCATTGCCGAAAATTTGACAAAAAATAAAGAAAAATGATATTTCAATTTTAAACACTTTAAACAAATATCTTAAGAAGTCAAATTCAATTTGACAACCATTTCCTTTAATGTATAAGTCAACAATTGCAACTTATAATCATTTCCTAACTTTATCATTTGGTGAGATATTTATATTTTAATTATATTAATCATTTAACAATTAAATAATTAATTAATTAAATACAAATATCTCAAATATATGTATTATATTTACTTTAAATATCTCAAATACATATATTAATGATATATGTCAAATACCTTTATTTGACAATTTATTAATGTGTATTTAATAATATCATATATTAAATACAAATACACATTAATTAGGAAATGACGGTTTGGCCCGTTCGCATGTATTTTTCGTTTAACGTTTAAACGATTATAAATAATCATCATTATTCATAAAAGTTGCCCTAGTGCTCTACGAGTATATTCATTAGTGAGACTCTCTAGATTCAGGTATATTCGTCACAAAATCTAATTTCGTGTCCATAATCTATCCACCCGTAAATTATGACGACCACGGATAAACTAGCTGAATCATACAGGTCGAGGTCATTGCATACGTATAATCCCTCCGTCACAGGTATCTAGATAATCCCAGAGATATAGATGTAAACGTCAAATCTCTATAGGTATTATCTCGTCGACGTATCTATTAGCAATCTCTAAATAACACTTGGAACTTACTTCCGAAGTATACTGTGGCCACAGATTTAACAGACTGCTAATTATATATGGACTACCTATGCTCTGTACACAGAACTGACGGATCCTATCTTGATACACACAGGATATCCTGAGGATCGGTCCACACCCAACGAACAGGCAGAGGTCTGATCTAAATAGATCGGTGACGTGACTGCCATCTAAGTGTGGAGGATGTCTCATACATCCACAGTGGTATCTCAAGTCGAAGGACCACTATGCTACTCAACCCGTGAAGATTCTTATTGACGTTGGTGTACCATCCATTAAGAATCTTTGGTGAGTCGTTCAGTGTTTATCCACTATAAACACCTACACGTCTATACGAGTCTCCCTAGACTCATGGTTCATTGGGATAAACCATCGGACCAAGTCACGATATATGACATGTACTGGTCTCAACGGATTTAACTAACCAACCCGTGTTAGTAAATCTTGACCAGGAACAATATTTGATAATATACATTTAGCAGTGACACTTCCCAATGTCAATTACAAACTCCCTTTGTAACTGTGTACTGCATTATATATTATCGGGCCTTTGTCTAATATATACATATCACTAAACAACATTTAGTTTCAATCTAATCGTAATCAGATCGAATACGTATATAAAAACAAGAGGTGCAACCATAAATAAGTAATATTATGGAATAAGGGGATGTTCGTATTCATGAATCAGACATAAATACGGTCTGGATTGGCGCTCTGAGCACCAACCCCAACATACATGTCTTATAATGTAATCATGCACAAATAGTTTATATTGTATATAATTACAAAAAGGCAATCTATATTTCAGGCAATATGACAAACAACCATGAAAGCAAAAATGAAATAGAATTAACAACGAATAAAATATACTCAACGGGACATATCTTGGATCCAGTCGGATATACATTGTTCCTTTATGTCCGGCCGGACATATTTGGTGTCTGGTCAGATTTGCTACATAATACTCAGTGGAATATATCTTGGATCCAACCGGATATACATTGTTCCTTTATGACCGACTAGACATACTTGGTGTCTGGTCAGATTTGCTACATAAACCAGAAAGTCAGGAATATAGAATGACATTCATAAAACAGTCATCACAATAATAGAAAAGTTTTGATCATAGGCAAAGTAATAAAGCAGTAATTAAACAATCAAAGGAAACAGAAGCTAGATGGTAAATAATTACAAAAACCCACTCGTCTATTTTCGTGTGGTACCTGGAGTTGTATCCTGAGTGAAAAATAAACTACTGTCTATTTAGAATCGGCTATGGAATCAACGTCAGTGTTTCCATCTTATATGCCGCAAAGCACGCAACTGGATGTAGCCAATCAGGTAGCCGAATTTACTGTGTGACAAGTGCATGTCCGGCCGGACATAGAGGATGTCTGACCGAATATACGGCATCAAGAAACTTGAAAATAGATGCGAAGTTTAAGGATTTGGGGCCCTCAGGTCGTACCTTAAGCATAAGTCGGTTCCAAAAAAGCCTCTGAAAGTCTAGGTTGGTTACTGGATCTCTTCCTGGAATGAAAAGTGATTACTATGTTTGGTGTTTCTAGGTTCTAATTTATGATCCTCCCCCAAAAGTTTTTGTGTGTGTTTTGTCTCTCTTTTTATAGTGTTTAGGGGTGTGTTTATTGGCGAAATGATCTTTTTATTAAGGAAATGTTTTAAAAAGGAAAGTGAGGTTATTATGGAAATTTGTAAATAAGGAAAAATACATATCATTATGTTAAAACTAAAAACATGATACATATTCGGCCGTATATAGATTATTTCTGGCCGAATTTGAGACTTATGTCCAACCAACTTTGGGGCTTATATCCGGCCTAATTTGGGCATATGTGATTTGGTCTGGATTTAGTTGTTCTTTTGAAGTCCTTTGAAATTTTCCTTCCTTTCCAGAATTGGAACCTTACAACATTCCTAAACTTATCAGGTGTATTTCTATAATGAGGATCATCATCGGGGCATGCAAAAATGATATTCCTACACTACCTAAACCTTCCGAGGTGTTCTCGGAGTCAAGTTACACTTAAGGTACGACCTGAAGGTCCCATAACCTTAAACTTCATATATTTCATTGTTATCTTGACGTCATATATCCAGCCAGACATCATGTATGTCCAGCCGAACATACAATAGTCATAAAGAAAATCTGGTCGTATAATTGGCTATATTCGGCCACATAAATTTGTGTAATATCCTGCATATTTTTCGAAATAATTATGGAAGGTTCCGAATTAAAGTTAGTTTTGGAGCCAGTTAATATTCGAAAATAAGATTTTATGTGTTGGAAAATATATCGAAATATTTTAAAGTGAAGCTTCATCGTGTTGGAAAACACGTGATTTCGAGATTCGATTACGTGATTCCTATTTATATCGTTCTATATATAAACCTTTGTTTTTTCGGCTATAAAAATAGAAAACAGACTCTGATTGAGCTGATGTTTGAACCATTGGACTCGTTTTTCCGAGACAAATAAATTTTATGTTTAACACTTTTCGAAATGGGTTCGGGGGGTCGGAACCCTTCCGTAGAGTTTGCGGAAACTTTTTCGGAAGATTTTCTAAAAATACGTAAACGAAGGATTTAAGTTAACCGGTGGCTCAAATTAGTTTGTAATGATGTTTTAAGATCATTGACAATGAAATCATTGAGATCGGACTTAATTTGATTATCCCGGGAAGATCCGAAATTTAATCATAGTTAAGTCGAGAATTTTCTAAAGTCGCGATTTATTTTGATATATTTGACTAGAACCCGGAGCGCTCGCAAAGCCAAGTAAGTAACAATGCGATGAGTACTTGAATATTGATTCGTGTTTAAATATATATGTGTATAAATGGTTGAAGTGTTTAGGATAAAATGAGGATAGTAAGAGATGGTTTTCAGAACGGAGTTCAAAGTTATGTATAGTTTAGTTAATAGACCAACACAGGTACAGATTTTTACTATTGATATAATATGAAATAAGATATGTGATTAGCTTAATGTCTATATGTATGTATAGATGTACGTAAATGTATGAACCTGTAATAGTATGTATATCTGTATGTAAATGAATATATATATATATATGAGTATGTGAACACGTGTTCGTATATGTATATGATGATAAGATATGCATAATTTGAATATACAAAATCGGTAAATGGAACAAATTATGATTTCTGAATTTTTATTAGCATATGTATATGTACCTTATTTGAATAAGTTTTTTATTGACTCACACATGCGATTTATCTATGTAAAGGTTGGATTGGCTAAGTGTGATAATAAATGAATATAAGTTAATCTCTCCTTGAATGGATATGTTTAATTGATAAGTTTCTGTATCAAATGTTTCCAAATAGAAAATCTTAAACTGAGTATGGTTGATCGATAAGTGAAAGATCTGAGGAATGTTAAAGATTTGGCATTTGAATTCGTAGTAATGTGTATATTCATATGTTTGAAATATGTGTATGTATATGGGAATTTGGATGATGACTTGGAGTATTTGTCATGTATGTGCTTATGTATGAGAAATGATGGGATGAGTTTGTGTTACGTGATATGTGCGCATATGTATGTGTTATTTGGGTTATTGTTCTTTGATGTATTGATTGTTATGTATGCTTCATTTTCGGTTGCATGATAATTGTATGTATGTCCCAGCGTATGTATGTGTATGATAGAACTCGTGATATATATGGATTGTGTATGCTTTCATGGAATGAAAGGATGACTTGAAAATCGATGTGAGTATCAGGTGTTATAAAGTATGTTTGCTAAGTTTGTTATTATATGTATGGATATTGTGAAAGAGACTGAATGTGTTTGTAAGCTTCTGGTGTTAGACATGTCTCCAAGTAAGAATTATGAAATTGGATAAGAGAAGTGAGCTATGATATGTGTGAATACATGTTAATCATGAATTATAAGCTATCATAAGGCTATCGAAATTGAATAAATTTTGATTCAAATTGAAGAAAGTTTGTTTGACTTACCGATTTGATGATATTTCAAAGATGTTTATTCATGACAAAATATAAAAATGTAACTTCACATTTCATATGATTTAAATGGATTCGATGTTAAATGACATACTCTGCTGATAATTGAACTTTTACTTTGTATGCTTTAGATGTTTGCATATTAGATTGGCACATACATATATAGAGATATGAGGATTTGGCATGTGGAAAGTATAAAAGATAATAAAAAATTGATAATTCTGAACTTGTAACAACTTGGTAATCTTGAAAAGTTTCTGATATGCTTGATTTGTATGTTTTGTTTGTAGTAAAAGTGTGGTTACTTACTGAGTTTTATAACTCACACCAAACCAGTTTGCTTGTTTTGCAGCTTGGCTACCAGATGGGTCACTACTTCAAATTTGGAAGCTATGTTCAAGACGCAGATCGCCCAAGTTACAGTCACCCTCACAAATGTCCTGGAAAAAGTCTTAGAGGTTTAGGATTTATAGTTATTATATTATTGGTCATGTTGAGCAAGCTATTTCATATTATTAAGTAAAAGTATTGATTGCATATGATGTTGTCGGCATGGAGCCCTTAAGTGTTGTGGGCATGAAGCCCATAAGTGTTGATTTTGATTTTGATGTGTTTTGTGTGGACCTAAGGTCCTTTTGTATATTGATATCTTTTTTAATTTTTATTTTGATGCTGGATTGTGATCCAAGTTTTCCAGATTTAGGATACATTATGTATGTTTTTCTGTAAATTTGGAGGCTTATGGAGATAGGTTAATTCTGTCTTCTGTCGGTAGCATCCTGACTCTGGAGGGTGTTACAGTTGTGGTATCAAAGCCAAGGTTTAGGTGTCGGTGATTGCATCTACAGGGTATCTAATTGTCTGAGTAAGTTTTCTATTACGTATAAACTATATATGTAATGCCCCGCCATAAATTGTAGGATTGAATAAATAATTGAATTTTTGGGGTACGTGACCTAAATTTCCAATAGAAATAGGTTAGGGTATGGAATATTTAGGACTCGTAGCTTAAGAATGTCAAAGTAGACTGTAAGAATTCTTTTTAATAATTTCCGCATGAAAATAAAAATTTGCCAACTTAAGAATTGTTAAAAACGGATCAAAGATGAAATAATTCTAAAATTTTGAAAGTTAAATAAGTTTAGGTATTATATCGGGTACAAACAGAAATAATAAAGAATGTGTTAATAATTTTACTATTTAATTAAATACTAGGGATTGAACATTAAATAACCATATTTTTCTCTATAAAAATAGGATATGGTACGAAACCCTAAAACCTAAATTACAGAAACACTAACAGCCAAAACCTCATAATCTTACCTTCAAACTCACGCCAACAACCTGTCATAGAACACATTAGCAATTTAAGTATGCAGTGCGAAATTCTCATAGAGGTAAGTAATTTTCCAATTGTACCGCAAGACTTATATATTGAATTGAGTGGTTTAATTGTCGTGATTGTTGAATGATATTGGAGTCGAGTAGGTTTATTATAGTTATATATTTTTACCGTGAATTGAATGTTGATTGTTTCATGTTACTGTCCATATGGTTTATGTTCATCGCATCGCTCATATCATGTTTAATGAATCAATTATTTGGGTAATGACGTGTATTGTGTCATGGATTTGGTAATGGGTTACCTGCGGACTTGGTATATTGAATGACATGTACTGGAAATGGTATGAAATGAATTTCATGTGGACTTGGTATAATTGCTACATGGGGTATATGGTAAAGGAAAATGGTAATGGGTTACCGTAGGTAATGTTTTGGTAATAGGTTACATGCGGTAATGTTTTGGTAAAGAAAAATGGTAATAGGTTACCGTAGGTAATGTTTTGGTAATGGGTTACCTACGGTAATGTTTTGGTAAAGGAAATGGTAATGGGTTACCATAGGTGATGATTCGGTAAAGGGTCACATATGGTAATGTTTGGTAAAGGTTACTGGTAAATATTACTGGTAAAGGATCCATTAATGGTAATGGTTAAATATATTCTAAAGTAGAATATCAAAATCCCGACCGGTTGTCCTATAGATATACCAAGATCGATGGCCTTTTTACTGTAAATGTTTTATCGATTGATAAAGGTTTATTCTAAAATCAAAGTTTTCAACGAGTTGTATTTTTAAATGGAATAGCATTTTATTCATGCATGAAAATTTCTTTCTGGGCTTAGGCTCACAGTGTCCTGTGGTGCATGTGATCCTCTTTGGGAAGAATATGATGATTTAGAGGTTGGTGGTTACGCGATAGATCCATGATAGTGGCTCATGCGACAAGGAACCATGTCTATTTTTTTTAAATGCAGTTTAGGACATTAGAGTAATAAATCTACGGGATAGTTAGGTCTTGAGGTAATCTAGTATGTTAATTTATTCTATACATTACATTTATTTTGGCATTTGGTTAAGTAAGAGTTATATGACTTCTATGAATGAATATCAATTTGGTATTGTTAGCGCTTTTGCTTAAATCTCATGGGGTGTAAAGTTAAAATAGAATTTGGTAGTGTTTTGGCTCTATACTCCTTCGGGTAAGGTGGTTATAGGCTGGGATGTTACAGTTGGTATCAGAGCAGGTTTATCGTTCCTCGTAAATAGAAGACAGAGTCACATGAACTTCATGGATCGGCACAACCATCAACAAGTAAGTACATATAAATAATAAAAACCTTATATAGTAAACTAAATAGCTTGGTTATTATGAGTGATTGATGATTGATGTGAAGTATGTAGAAATTATATTTGCGTAATTTTAATTTCGTCCTCGAACCACAAGTGAGAAAGGGTGTGAATTAACTTAACCTATGTGATTACTTGTCCATATAATTGACCCTAAGTGTTAACTAATTCAGGTAAAGATGGCTCGTTTAAGGAGAAAACCTATAGCGCTAAGGGGACAAGGCCCTTGTGTTGGACAATTATGATCTATAGCATCACTATTTGTACAGAACATGGTGTTGTTGTACAAATTAACTATGTGACAAAGGAAATTGCTCTTTTATCATTTGTAATTGGATTACCAAGATACATAAATGATAAAAGTCCATATGATTAGTTCTGGATTGATAAGATATGAGACAGTATCAATTCATGAAGGTTTAATCATTAAAACATCCTTAGTCGTAGTATTATCGAGATTGGACATCGATAATGTGGAATAGACTAGTATTGCACTTGTGCGTGTTATAGGAGCATAACGGCATAGTTCTCATATATTTCGGTATTGGATACTCATGCAAGTGTAATAGGAGGTTGTGTTTACCGATGGTACGGAAACAGCTTCGCTCTGGATAGACCCCTCGGAATTCCATTGGTAGTATGACTATGTGTCTATGGAAGTCCGAATCAGGGTAGGTGTATTTGGTCTTAACCTGAGACTTGCATCGCTAATACTTGCGACAATCAATATACTTTGGTTTTGGTCGTCCAGGGCTTTAACAGGTTTTGTGTACGCCTCTTCTGAGTATATTGAGAATCGTAGTGTATTGGGTGTGATGTCAAGATGGAAGTATCACTTCAGTCATATGGAGATGATGGTCATGCAGGATACGGAACTAGTACTCTTTAGTACTGCAGTCATCGGGATAATATGACTAGGTCATGATTATCCGATTATAGAGACTAGTTACC
>SKCR01050504.1:0-39020 GCA_019454045.1 Zanthoxylum bungeanum
ATTTATTAGGTTCCATAGTGGCTTGGGATTGATGAATGACGATATGGGAACTTTGGGGATTGGAATAAATAAATAAATAAATAAATAAAGGGCGCATATGACACTTCAATTTTTTTCTTTATTTCTTATTTGTTTTGAATTCCAATTTGGCCCAAAATCTTATTAGGATTTTAAAATCTCATTAAACAACTAAATTAAGATCCAATGGCTAAGATTAAATTTGCATTTATCCCACTTCAGATTCTTAATTAATTTTTTATCTTTGGAGCACCTATATAAACCCAATGAATTCTTTACAAATTTTTACACCAAAACCTTTCATATCTTGGGTTTATATAAGTGAGCAACTCTAAAGTCAATTAGACTCTAAACTTTTAACTTGGGTTTATATATCATGTATGCCATGATATGTACACGACCTGATGTCTCATATGCTTTGAGCATTTGCAGACGCTATCAGGCCGATCCAGGTGATGGTCACTGAATTGCTGTTAAGAACATCCTTAAGTATCTTAGACGAACTAAGTATGCTTTATTAATCTATGGAGATAGAGAACTTGAGGTGAATGAGTTCATCGATGCAAGTTTCCAAACCGATAAAGATGACTCTATGTCGCAATCTGGGTATATATTTTGTTTGAACAACGGATCAGTGAGCTGGAAATCTTCCAAGCAAGAGACTGTTGCTGATTCAACAACAGAAGCAGAATATATCGCTGCAGCTGAGGCTGCAAAAGAAGCAGTTTTGATCCGTAAATTCCTAATTGGATTAGGAGTAGTTCCGTTAGCAGCTAATCCCATTCCTTTGTATTATGACAATAACGGGGCTATAGCGCAGGCTAAGGAACTGCGGTCTCATCAATGATCCAAGCATGTACTTCGACATTTCTATTTGATTCGTGAGATCATACATCGTGGCGATGTGAAGATCGAAAAGATCGCTTCAGATGACAACATTGCAGATCCGCTGATGAAAGCTATTTCTCAGCAGAAGTTTGAGCGACACTTACATAGTTCAGGTGTTAGATACTCGAGTGATTGGCTATGAGCCAAGTGGGAGATTGTTGGACAATTATGACCAATTGCATCACTATTTGTAAAAGACATTGTGGTTTTTGTACAAATTAACTATGTGACAAAGGAAATTTCTATTTTATCATTTTGTAATTGGATTACTTGAATATATATAAATGATAAAAGTCCTTATGATTAGTTCCAGATTAATAAGATATGAGACAATATTAATCCACGAACGTTTTAATCATTAAATATCCATAGTCGTATTATTATCGAGACTGGACATCAATAATGCGGAATAGACTAGTATTACACTTGTGCGCGTTATGGAAGCTTAACGACATAGTTCTCATATATTTAAGTATAGGATACTTATGCAAGTGTGATAACAGATTCTGTTAGCCGTTGGACCGGGAATAGCTTCGCTTTGGATAGCCCCTCGGAATACCATTGGTAATATGAGTATGTGTCTATTGGAATCTGAATCAGGGTAGGTGTATGTGGTCTTAACCTGAGACTTGCATCACTAATACTTGCGACAATCAGTATACTTTGGTTTTGGTCGTCCGGGGCTTTAACAGGTTCTTTATACACCTCTTCTGGGTTTACTGAGAATCGTAGTGTATTGGGTGTTATGTCAAGATAGAAGTATCACTTCAGTCATATGGAGATGATGATCACGCATGGATACAGAACTAGTACTCTCAAATGCTGCAGCTATCGGGATAGTATGACTAAGTCATGATTATCCGATTAAAGAGACTAGTTGCTAGTGATCTGATATATGCTTCGTACAGGGCAGACACAATTCCAGCCCCAGGCCTAACATGTGACATCAGATACTGGATCGTAATACGCAATACATAGTATACTAGCATTCCATATGGTGTTACAACCCGAGTCTTCAATATCTTCGAAGGAGTGAACCATATGGTACTAGCATTCCAGCCTAGAGTGTTTGATAATGACACTAGGGATGGTATGCCACAAGGGGTGCATGATTTTCACATGTTATTTTGTATATTTTACCGATGCCAAAGAGGTTCAAGTCATCGGGTAACAACGTTCCGTCCCATGACACTTGTTGATTATATGTCGCGGGGTTACTTATCATCCGCAAATCTCATTGCACCCTTTACTGATGCCGATCTTAGAAAGTGCAAGTCATTGGGTACTGACATTCCGGCCTGAGACATTTGAAAATGTCATCGATGATAGGTGTGCCATATTGGTGAGCGATTTTCATAGATCGCCTTGCATATTTTACTGGCATCGATTTTGGGAATTTCCAAAAAATACCAAGCAAGTCTTTCCCTTTCAAATAAATAACAATCGCGTAAAAGTATGAGTAACTTATTAAAAATGGGAAAATTTTACTTGTATTCCAGGGATCTACCGCCATCTATCAACTCATTGTGGGTCAATTTAAGAGAGGCTCTATCTGTAGTGAAAAAGTTGATATCTTTGCCTTTTCAATACTTTAATAACCAGGCATTGTCCAGCTGCTGTGGGTGATAGACACCTAGCCCGGTCACCTCTACTACTTGAATTGCCTCGCCCTCATGGCCTCATGATCGAAACATTCCATGAGGTAGACATTCCTCACCAGATCCTCAATCTGCTCATACAGCTCGCTATAGGACTCGGTGCCATGTTCTTTTATATTATGATGCACACAATAGGCTCTATTGTCCTTCTTCTCTATCGGTAACCTTCTCGATTCAGGCTCTATCAAAAGCTATTTACCCTGTAACTCTCGAACTATATGAAATAAATGCATGTTGAGGGCATTGTAAGCCGAGCCCTCCGCAACATAGGCAAATTGGATTTAGGGCCTCCTTTCAGGAACTGCGTTCCCTGATTTAAGGGCCTGAATTCCTGCTTCCTCTGGCCTAGTTTTCTCCATCCACCACCACAGTCACGAAAAACTTCTGGTCTTGATTCTTTCTTTTCATAAGCCGTACCTCATCGGGCTACCTTCTCTTCTTTTTCCAACAACACAAACCACCTCGCCTATTCTAAGGTTGATGCGTAATTTGGAATCTTTTGGATCCTGAGGTGGGACCACAATCTCCTAACCCTCAGTGTTCCTTTAAAGCTTTCCAATATTTTAAGGGACCCATACGCCCCGACCTCCGATAACAAGCTGTGGTATCTTTCGATAAAGCTTTTCAGCGGCTCATCATCACACTACTTCATTGTCCTTAATGACCCGACCATCTTCATTGGTACGCACTCCCCTTTGAAATGGCGCACGAAGGACTTCCTCAACTGGGAGAAGCTGTCTATACTCCATAGTGTTAAGTTTGTGAACCATAAGCTGGCCGGTGCCCCAAGTGTTGGACAATTATGACCCATAGCGTCACTATTTGTACAGATCATGGTATTGTTGTACAAATTAACTATGTGACAAAGGAGATTGCTCTCTTATCATTTGTGATTCGATCACCAAGATGTATAAATGATAGGAGGTCCATATGATTAGTTCCTGGATTGAGAATGATATGAGACAATATCAGTCCACGAAGGATAAATCATTAAATATCCATAGTCAGAGTATTTTTGAGATTGGACATCGATAATGCGTAAAAGACTAGTATTACACTTGTGCGCATTTGTGAGGGCACAACGACATAGTTCTCATATATTTGGGTATAGGATACTCATGCAAGTGTAATAGGAGGTTGTGTTTTACCGATGGTACCCCTCGGAATTCCATTGGTAGTATGACTATGTGTCAATGGAAGTCCGAAATTAGGGTAGGTGTATTTGGTCTTAACCTGAGACTTGCACCGTTAATACTTGCGACAATCAATATACTTTGGTTTTGGTCGTCCAGGGCTTTAACAGGTTCTGTGTATGCCTCTGCTGGGTATATTGAGAATCGTAGTGTGTTGGGTGTGATGTCAAGACAGAAGTATCACTCCAGTCATAGTGGAGATGATGTCACGTAGGATACGGTACTAGTACTCTTAAGTACTGCAGTCATAGAGATATTATGACTAGGTCATGTATATCTGATTATAGAGACTAGTTACCAGAGATCCGACATGTGCTTCGTACGGGGCAGACACAATTCCAGCCCTAGGCCTAGCACGTGACATCCGATACTGGATCGAAATACGCAATACTATGTATACTACGCCTGATATAGATCACTATATTCCTGTAAGGATATTTCTGGAGAATTGGGTAGGCATGACGCTTTGCTAGAAGCCAACATTGTCTTGTAAATCGGTATAAACGTAGTACTAGGTACTTACGTGTTCGGATAGTCCGAAGACCGAATTTACTGCCAACATATCCGAGGATCTCATGGGTCGTTTCCCAAAGATTCACCGATGATGTATGACTCGCACTTTATTAATTTGGGATTAATTAGAAGAGAAAGAAAATTAATCTGGGATTAATTGCAGAGATATTTTATCTGGGATAAAATATCATTTAAAGAGAGAAAACGATTAATTTGGAATTAATCGATTAAAATAATATATTCGATATATTATACGAAATTGGATTTCGACGCGGAATTGAAATTAGATTTTAATTCGGGCGAACGAGTTAATTTAGAATTAATTCGCTTGTGACGTGAATAGTGATTTCGCTAGGCATAATCATTTAATTACGTCGCAATGGAAAATTCGTTAATTTGGAATTAGCGAACTCGAGCCCAGGATTGTTTGCGAGCGCATTCGCATTTCGAATTCGAGTGCGGCACGCAAGTCTAATCAAGCATCAAATCGCTAGTCGCACCAAGCTTCAAATCATTAGTCACTTTGAGTGATGTGACTACTTGTCACTTGAGTGATTGAATGATGTGACTTGATGGAGGTGGTTGGCAAAACTTTAATGCCATTTGATTTTTTGGAAAAATAAAATGGTAAATCAATTTTAGAAATTGAAAAGTGTATTAGATACACCTTTTCTCACCAACCAACAATATATATCTCTCTCTCTCCTTTGGTTCACGTTTTTGGAGCCATTTTTCTCTTCTTCTCTCACTCGGCCTTGGGCTGTTTTTCTGCCTTCTGTTTCTTGTTTCACCGTGAAACACAAGGAGAAGACAAGGAATTTTGTAGCAAAATTCATTAGTGCTATCACACAAAGAGTTATCCTAAGGTGATAGGGTACCAATTTCATGAGCATGGAATCACCATACATAACTTGGAGCTTGGAGATCCATCAATGGAGGTTGACCGAAAATGGAGGAGCACACTTGGAGGTGATGACCGAATTTTGGAGGCCAAAATTAGCCCACTGTCGAGAGCCTCTTCTACCTTGGAAGAAAAGATTTTCTTCGTCGCATCCAATCCGATCAATGTCAGTATGTTTCCGCCATATTTCTTTATGTATTCACATGTATTTTCAATGCTTGAAATGATCTTGGGATGCTTAGAGAATTCCAACAATGGTATCTATGAGCAAGGTTGAGCATGAAAATTTTAGGGCTTAAGATTGGGTAAAATGATTTTGAGCATGATTTGGTTGAATTGGATGATTTAGTATGCTTAAAACATGTTGAATTGAAGATTGATTGGATCCATTTCATGAAAAATTGTTTGGAACAAATTTGCCCAAAATCTTAGCTTGGCCGAGAATGAAACTTGCCCTAAATGTCTTGGATTTTGATTTTTTGATTCATTGGATGAGTTGGAATCAATTGGGAATGTTGATTTAATGTTTAATTGGATTGAATTTAAATTGGACAAAATTCCCTTAATTACCGAGACAAAGAATAGCATGTTTGGGTTTGATTTTTGTTAAATTGTGTTGGACATGATTTAATGTTGATTAGCAAGATTAATTAGACAAATTTGTATTTTGGAAATATTGATTTGGGTAATTAATTATGTAATGCACTTTAGTTTAATTAAATATGAAATTTGGAATTTTTGTGTTTAATTAAATGGGCTTAAATTGGATTTGGGCTTGTAATGTTGTAAATGGGCTTATTGGGCTTGGTTGTACCAAGTTAGGTCCAAAATCGCTTCCATAAAGCCAAATGCGACTAATGGACCTTAATAAATTTAATTGGGCCTAATGGCCCTAAATTGATTTCTAGGAGTATGGGGTTACTCCTTGATTGGGCTTTGGTTATTGGGTTTGACCGAGTTGACCAAAAGTCCACGCCTTAAAGAAATTAATTAAAAGCCCATTGAACTTTAATTAAATTAATGTTGGACGTTAGTCGGGCTTTGAGACCCGTAACGATTAAATTTGGAATTTAAATCGTAAAGGTTTATTAATAAAGTGTAATATTTAATTTGGAATTAAATAGTGAATTAGTATTAAATACAAATGGAATTGGATTTAATTTTGTAGTTTAATTTAATTCAAGAATTCGTACTTTGAGTACTTATTCGCAAAACGAGTTTGACTCGCGCAAAATCAAATCGTTGTTTGAACATTGGATGGTCATTAATTATCAGATTAATTAATTTGATTAGATTGATTGATAACATGCTTGTGTGAATACATGGTTGGGATGCATGAATAATGTATATCGGATGGATATTAGATGGGTGGGGCAATTTTAGAAATTGTTGTAATAAATTTAGAATTATTAATTGGACATGCTTGTCCAGCCTATTACCTCCATACTCTTTGTATTTCTCTTCTCACCTATTCCCCTCAATGTAAATGAGGTTTCTTTATAAGTGTAGTGTAACGGGTAGAAGTAAATACTTGTGCTAGCGGGAGAGAGGAAATGAAGAGATTTGATTTAGGATCAATGTGTAAAGTATCCATCCGCATATCATTATTATTTATTTATATGCGCTTTATTATGTGTTTAGAATGCATGTTTAAGGGTGTATGATGATGAGACCTTAACAAAGATAATAAATTGGTTTCCAATTTACACTCGAAAAACCCTCGCAAAATATTAAGCGTTTTTCCTTCCATTGAGTGATTCTTACTCAAGATCCGAGACTGGCATTGGTTTGTTGGCCAAAGTCAAGGCCTTTGTCCGTCGAGGATGTGTTTGAATCACGAGAGCTTTGTTCTATATCGGTGTCTTGTCCAAGTTGTGGTTTGTTGGACAAAGTCAAGACCACTTCTTGTCCATCGACATTGATTACGAAGCTTTCCATGGTCAATGGGTTCCGCTTAACTGGGATCACTAAGTTTGTTGTGCCAAAGCCAAGGCTTAGTTGATTCAGAGGAAAAAGGTTAGGCAATATATTGGATATATTGGCATATATAAGATATATGTTTCGGACTTGGATGTCCCCCTACTGGATCTAAGAATTGGATTGGATCCAATTGATCTTAGAGATCTACCTAGTTAATTATCATACAATTTGTTGGCCAAAGTTAAGATTGTGTGATATTTAACGGGATCCTAGCCCGCTAGGAAACACGGTTTCCCGAGTACTCGACAGAGGGTTAGAGGCTCACCGAAAAATAGTGGGAGGCAAGAATTAAATTTGCAATATTCGTTTAATTACTTTCCATACACGCTCAAATCAAATATCATTCGTAAAAAAAAAATTAAATGTTAGTTGGACAAATATTTAAATCGTTGTTTTAAAACAGTTGGACTGTATTCAAACAATTAAATTATAAATGATTAAATAGTTGAACTATAATAATCATTATAATAAATAGTACCTAAATCGTTGATTAAATAGTTGGACTATTAGAATCAGGATAAAATTGAAAGATTGACATTTAAAACATGATCCTAGGGAAAATGTATTTAAATGGTTAAATTTTCAAATTGGGAATAATTTTCAGGATGGTCCTGGAAACTAATAAGTTACTTTATTTGATAAAATAACATATTAGACCTAAGCCCGGAGTTAAGAAAATAGTAGAGCATGATCTTTGGAAGATTCATGTGATGATAACTTTAGTGCTTAATCCATTAAGCTTGTCGCAGTAGACTCCTTAATTTCTTAATCAGAACTAAGGATTAGATCCTTAAAGTATGATAATGAAATTGAATGATCTTCATAGATATATTCTTAGATCTTAGAAGTACTCAATTGCAATATAAACTCTTGGAGAGTTAATGACTATTCTCAAGGAGATAAATTCAAAGTTTGCAATTAGACCAGTAGCGCAAGGCGCATCTTACTTTGATATTCCAAAAAGCCAAGGCTAGGCCAAAAGCTTCTAGAGTGTTGAAAAATGGAAAAGGCAAAATCATTAAAATCTTCTGGGAAGATAAAGGACATATCCCAAAATGTCTGCCTAAATTGTGGCAAACGGGATCGCGGAAGCGTGACTGCCGTTTGAACAAGGCGGACATGAAGGAATTGAAGATGGGGCAAGGCTCTGACTTCAAGTATGTTTGTCATAAAATATGTTCACTACTGGTATTAAAATTGGATTTAAACACTTAGTTTGATACATAAATATGTACTAATGTTTGGAATCTGCTAGGAGCAGGATACTGACTTCAATTGAGATTTATCTGCAAATCGGAAACGGGACGAAAGTCACTGTTTTAACCGTAGATACCTAAGTTGAGGAACTACCCTTCGGGTGTGTACCTAAATTTGGAAACTGTTATAATGTAACTAGTTTGACTAGAGACATTATCTCCATATTAGTGTTTAACCCGTTGTGGGTGAACCTTTATATCCTAGAACACTAAAGGGTTTTATTATATAAAGATGATATTGAGATAAACACATTTGATGTGAATAACAGAATTTATATTTTGAATATAAATAAATCTCAAACATATAACATGAAAAATAAATAGCTCAAACTGATTTGATCAGTTAAGAGACTTATAAGTGGTATTGTTGTCTGGGACACATTTAAACAAGACTCATATATCCACACTTACGAAGAGTGGGTACCAGGACTGATTTGATTCCAATCATATAAAGTCTACGAATCTAGTTTATTGGGCAAAATGCCTATAACACTATTTACTTGGTAAAAGTGTAAATGCCACCGATCTGTTAGCCCTCATTCATAGTGAAGCAAGTGGGCCCATGTCTAGCTAGGCTAGAGGTGGATATGAATATTTCGTGACCTTTACGGATGTGGCATCGCTTTATGGTTATGTGTTTCTTTTGAAACACAAATCGGAAACTTTTAAAGTTTCGACACGAAATAGACAAACAGATCGGCTAAAGTATTATACCGTCACGGTTAGACCACGATGAAAATACTTAAGCAATAAGTTTCTCATATACTTGAAAGAGTATAGTATTCTTTCAATGAGGACTCCTCCCGGAACACGTCAATTTGACGGTGTGTCCGAACTGAGTAACCGAATTTTGTTGGACATGATAAGGTTAATCATGAGTCGCTCTGAGCTACCATTTCCTTCAACAGATACGCATTAATAGTGCATAACTTATTTTGAATAAGGTTCCATAAAAATCTGTTTGACAGACTTCATATTAGATATGAATAGGAAAGAAACTGGGTTTTCTCATTCCTATAAATTTGGGAATGCTAGGCATATGTTTGGATGATACCAAACTAAAACCCAAATTGGATAAGTGCCAATTGTAGGTTATCTTAGGGAAACCTAAGTATAGTACTTATACATCTCACAAGAGAACAATTTAATTGTTGCTCACCATGCGGTTTTCCTAAGAGGATTACCGATATGCAGTGGTAAATGGGAGGATAGTAAAACTCGATGAAAATCGGAGTAATATTATTCCAAGCACCGATTCCTAATGGAACACAAATAGTTCATCAAGAATGAAACTATACCATTAATCTTCGAATACACAAGAACCACGTATGTCAGAGAGAGTCAGAAAACAACCTGGGGTATGGGTTTCTGATCTCACCTCATAAAGATGTCAATCTTATTGAGGTATACCAACTGACTACGTACAAGGAAGTAATTCAAGGTATTGACTCCCTATTATGGCAAAGTGCCATGAGTCCGAAATGGATTCCATGTATATCAACTATGTTTGGAACACTAGTTGTTGTGCCACAAGGCATTGTGCCTATTGGTACTATATAAGTCTTCAAGGAAGACATACATGGATGGCAACATACCAACGTACAAAGCTAGGCTTGTAGCTGAAATGTATTGTTATCAACATTGTGTTGATTACAACGAAACCTTTTACATGTTGCCACGGTAAATCCATTTGGATAATGCTTGCTAACGCTGCATGTTTCATTTATGAAATATGTCAGCTGAACGAAAAATCGCTTTCCTTAAACGGAAACCTTTTGGAGGATGTTTACAACATCCTGTCGGTTTTGTCGTACCCAAAACTAGCAAACAAGGTTTGCAGGTTATTTGATCCATGTTTGGATTGCAGCAAGCATTAGGTTCTTGGAATTATCGCTTTGATGTAATCATGATAGTTTATGATTTAATTTAAAACGAAATGATTCTTGTGTATATAAGAGGGTTAGTTGGAGCGCACTGGCAAAAATGTCCTATAAATAATGATGATATGTCATTTCTTGGAAATGATATTCCCATAAAAACAATCGGTGAAAGCTTGGCTTTCATGAAAACTCTCCGAGAAATCGTACATTGAAAAATGTACGCGACCTGGTGTCTCATACGCTTTGAGCATATGGATTCACAAACAGGCCAATCCAAGTGATAGTCACTGGATTGAAATTAAAAACATCCATCAGTATCTTAGAGATCTAAGGATGCTGTCTTAATCTATGGAGAAGGAGAACTTGAAGTTACTGGGATCACTACTGTAAGTTTCCCAACCGATAAAACGACTATAAGTCGCAAAAGGTACTATAAAGTTTGAATAACAGAACAGTGAGATGGAAATCTTCCAAGCAAGATACTATTACCGAATAAACAACTAATGTGGGTTATTACTACATCTGAGGCAGCAATAGAAGCCATTTGGGTCGAAAAAAATCTAATTAGATTAGATATAGTTATGTTAGCAGCTGAGCTAGGCTACAGCGCAGGCTAAAGAATTAATGGTCTCATCAACGATCCAGATAAATACTTCGATATTCATCTGATTCGTTCGGATCATACATTGTGGCAATGTGATGATCGAATAAATCGCATCAGATGATAATCATGCAAATCCGCTGATGAAAGCCTTTTCTCAGCAGTTTGAGCCAATCGTACATAGTTCGGGTGTCAGACACTCGAGTGACTGGCTATAGGCCAAGTGGGAGATTGTTGGACAATTATGACCCATAGCGACACTATTTGTACAGATCATGGTATTGTTGTACAAATTATCAATGTGACAAAGGAGATTGCTCTCTTATAATTTGTGATTAGATCACCAAGATGTATAAATGATAGGAGGTCCATATGATTAGTTCTTGGATTGAGAATGATATGAGACAGTATCAGTCCACAAAGGATAAATCATTAAATATCCCTAGTCAAGTATTACCGAGATTGGACATCGATAATGCGTAAAAGACTAGTATTACACTTGTACGCGTTTGTAAGGGCACAACGGCATAGTTCTCATATATTTGGGTATATGATACTCATGCAAGTGTAATATGAGGTGTGTTTTACCGATGGTACGGGAAACAACTTCGCCTGGATAGACCCCCTCGGAATTCCATTGGTAGTATGACTATGTGTCTATGGAAGTCCGAAATCAGGGTAGGTGTATTTGGTCTTAACCTGAGACTTGCACCGCTAATACTTGCGACAATCAATATACTTTGGTTTTGGTCGTCCAGGGCTTTAACATGTTCTGTGTACGCCTCTGCTGGGTATATTGAGAATCGTAGTGTGTTGGGTGTGATGTCAAGACGGAAGTATCACTCCAGTCATAATGGAGATGATGTCACGTAGGATACGGTACTAGTACTCTTAAGTACTGCAGTCATCGGGATATTATGACTAGGTCATGTATATCCGATTATAGAGACTAGTTACCAGAGATCCGACATGTGCTTCGTACGGGGCAGACACAATTCCAGCCCCAGGCCTAGCACGTGACATCCGATACTGGATCGAAATACGTAATACTATGTATACTACGCCTGATATAGATCACTATATTCTGTAAGGATATTTATGGAGAATTGGGTAGGAATGGCGCTTTGCTAGAAGCCAACCTTGTCTTGTAAATCGGTATACAACGTAGTACTAGGTACTTACGTGTTCGGATAGTACGACGACCGAATTTACTGCCAACATATCCGGGGATCTCATGGGTCGCTTCCTGAAGATTCACCGATAACGTATGACTCGCACTTTATTAATATGAGATTAATTAGTAGAGAAAGAAAATTAATATGGGATTAATTGCGGAGATATTTTATATGGGATAAAATATCATTTAAAGAGAGAAAACGATTAATTTGGAATTAATCGATTAAATTAATATATTCGATATATTATACGAAATTTGATTTCGACGCGGAATTGAAATTAGATTTTAATTCGGGCGAACGAGTTAATTTAGAATTAATTCGCTTGTGACGTGAATAGTGATTTCGCTAGGCATAATCATTTAATTACGTCGCAACGGAAAATTCGTTAATTTGGAATTAGCGAACTCGAGCCCAGGATTGTTTGCGAGCGCATTCGCATTTCGAATTCGAGTGCGGCACGCAAGTCTAATCAAGCGTCAAATCGCTAGTCGCATCAAGTTTCAAATCATTAGTCACTTTGAGTGATGTGACTACTTGTCACTTGATTGATTGAATGATGTGACTTGATGGAGGTGGTTGGCAAAACTTTAATGCCATTTGATTTTTTGGAAAAAGAAAATGGTAAATCAATTTTAGAAATTGAAAAGTGTATTAGATACACCTTTTCTCACCAACCAACAATATATATCTCTCTCTCTCCTTTGGTTCACGTTTTTGGAGCCACTTTTCTCTTCTTCTCTCACTTGGCCTTGGGCTGTTTTTCTGCCTTCTGTTTCTTGTTTCACCGTGAAACACAAGGAGAAGACAAGGAATTTTGTAGCAAAATTCATTAGTGCTAGCACACATAGAGTTATCCTAAGGTGATAGGGTACCAATTTCATGAGCATGGAATCACCATACATAACTTGGAGCTTGGAGATCCATCAATGGAGGTTGACCGAAAATGGAGGAGCACACTTGGAGGTGATGACCGAATTTTGGAGGCCAAAATTAGCCCACTGCCGAGAGCCTCTTCTACCTTGGAAGAAAAGATTTTCTGCGTCGCATCCAATCCGATCCATGTCAATATGTTTCCGCCATATTTCTTGATGTATTCACATGTATTTTCAATGCTTGAAATGATCTTGAGATGCTTAGACAATTCCAACACCAATGTCAGTGGGAAAGCCTTACAGACTACTTCCCCGACCATGCCTTGGATCTCTATTAGCAAAATGACCCTTTCAACAAGGGACATAGAGTCTATATTTGCATTGTAGATTCCATCACAAGAATGAAGAACCTTCTCGAGATCTCCAATTTCAACACTTGCCTGGTAAAATGGGACGTTATCTCCATATCTTGATCATCCCAAGCACCTCCTCATATGCTCATCTCCCATATTCTCATCTCCCGTTGGAATCAGTTTATTAAGTGGTCCTCGGTATCCTCCTGCCTTCTGCTAGAGGCTTCCTCATAATCTCCTCTCATGGCGTGGTATCTTCTCCCACGTAGGGCTCTATACCTTGGCTTCTCATAATTCCCCAAATCGCTCTCCCTCAAGCAAGGGATATTACCGGATGATTTGGGCATTCGTTCATTGTCACATCTCTCATGAACCTCTTCTACTGGTGCTTCACTAACTATGACCATCGACCTTACTCCTCGTGGTTTTCGCGTCCTGATCTCTCGCTTATCTTCTCCACCCACTGGTTTTTCCCACTTGCAATTTATTCATTAATGCGACTAGGTCCCGCATGAGCCTAATTTCCTAATTTCTTTTCTAACTTCTCTATATTTTCCATCATGATTTTCATGAAGGCCTGGATTGCTTCCCTATCCTTCTTGGCTTTTTCCCTTTCCAACCGCATGGTCTCTTCCATCTTTTCCATCCACTCCACCCTTGAGGCTTCCTGAAGTCTGTGATTTCCATCTCATACCATCGTCTTAGTGTTTTGCTATTTTTTGTACTGATCTCCACAGACGACGCCAATTGTTGACGACTATTTTTTGTTCCAAGGAAATATTGGAAATTAACCCCTCGAACAAACCTCTATCAATAATGAATTTGTTTGGTTTGCAGAGAACCAAAATAAAATTAGTTGTAAAACAAGGTAAACACATAGTTTACGTGGTTCAGTGGAAAGTGGCTCCAACTTACGTCCATTAGAGAAATAGGGTGTATTTTGCTACTGCTCGGGGTCAATACTGAACCAAGCTACAATGGAGAAATAAACTATTCCAGTGATGATACACCTCGGGTCTTATATTAGCCCGATATAAGTCACTCACTTGGTAAGGTAATCGATCGACTTTCTCTCTCTATTATTAGTTTTTAAGCTCTTAATATTTTACAAGTTGTGAGATGCGAAATTTTCTTACCCTTGAATCTAAATCTTCAACCCCTTAATATAAGCTTCCAAATTCATTATTCCACTGCCAATGACATTAGCCTATGTCATCTTGCCATCATTCTCATTGTAACTCTCATCGACCACCTTTAAATACGCCAATCAGAATAACACATTTATAAGTCACTGCATTAGTCTATGGCGGCCTCTAGCGACCTATGGCGGCTCTGCTATGCCACCTCCCTACCACTACACCGGCCTATGGTGACTGGCATGGCTACTTCCAATGAGGATCATTGTTATTCCACAGTCATCATTAGCCTTCTAGAAGCTTATCCTTTCAACTAGGGCATATGTCACATGACTTCAATACTGGTCGATTTGAGATCCCATCTTTATTCCTCGAGTTGGCATACCGATGCAGATGATACTATAAAAGCCTTCCTTCAACATTCTTAATTAGGTTGGGTTTCATTGTCAGAAAACCCATCGGGTCAGGCTTCACCAAACTCTTAGAAAATCCTAAATCAACATCCTTCAGGTGGTCGGATCGGTATCACAACTTACTTCATTACCAACAAGTTATGTCTTTGGGATTACCCCTCTACATCATAAGGTCGGGTTCCTCTATCAAACCCCTTCTATCTCTTCAAGTCCTTGAACATTTATCATTCATTTTTTACTAAGTACAATATATATTCTACCCATACTCGATATTTGAACCTTTTTCAAGATGAGAATCCACCATCAACAAAACTAAATATTAATTTTACCACTCATACTCTAAATCAGTTTAACATAATTGATAATTACTTGCATAAATTGATCAATTAAGATTAAATCAAATTAAATAAGAACAAAATCAAAAAGACTCAAATCAATCCTTGATAATTTACACCAGTCAAGCTTCCCACTTCGTTTTCTGAAAATCTCTATAAGATCTTCTATTACGAATAAAATTAAATTGTTCATCAAATTTACTAATTCTTTTCCCTACAAATTTCTTGAAGCCTATCAAGTTGACCCGACCAAGGTTCCGATTGCAAACAGGTTGGAATCGGACGGTTCCGATTCCAACCGGAACCGAAACCTGACCGGTTCGGTTAGGGTTCTTACCCTAACCGAACCACAGTTCCAACCAAAACCGTAAGGTTCCGATAGGGTTCCAACAGGTTGGAACCCCTCCAACGGCTACTAGCCGTTGGGCTGGGTGGGGCAGGGAGCCACCCAAAAAAAACAAATTTTGAGAATTTTGACCGGCGTAAACACACACGTATAACGCAAGCGCACGTATCGTTCAAGTAGTATAAAAATATCGATCCCACGAGGACTTAATTCCTACTGTTGTTATTAATTGTTGATACTATTTATTTACAGATATCTAATTATAGGGAGAAGGGAATTGATTGCTTGAAATGATTTGATTTGTAGAGTTGCTGAATAAATAAATAAATAAAAAGACAAAAGAAAATACTAAGGAAAATAAAAAGACTTAAAGATCTAGGGTTGTGAATATTTCTAATATCAATTAAAAGATGAAGTAGTTAAATCATAGTTGGGTAAATTATTGAATTATTAATCTGGAACACTAAATTATGTAAAAGCCTCTTTCGAATGATCATTTACAAATACCTAGTTATAATCCAATTGAACCATATGTCTATGTCAATTAAATTACTTAGATTCATTAAGGTTAAGTTCCAATTATGACTACCCCCGCCCAACAGGTATATTCTATCCTGTAAGGAAATCTATTAAAGGTTTATCTATCCTTAAAGAAGATCTTGGGTTGTTGAGTATAAGGTCTTTAAACTTAAAATCCATATGTCTAGTTCATTTTAAGTTTTATCTAATCAATTTTATTAGTGATCAGTTAATAAAAAGGCATTAAGGTTATGACTCAACAAATAATTCTTTTAAATTACTCAAACTATAATCTAACCCTTTTAAAATCCGGTGATATTAGATTTAATCACAACCCTAGATATTTAACTTAGTTACAACACATAACTAAAGTTGATATAAACTTAAAAGACAGAAAATGAAATTGCATAAAGTAATTAAAATAAATAAATGAAATGCTAAGGTAAAAGGAAATAACTTCTACTATATACTATTTAGATATCTCCCAATAATATAATATATAATCTTGTGATATTTTAAACCAACCGTCCGGAATGGCGGTATCCTGATTAAGTCAAATTCAAATATACCAGCCATAAGGCGGAACAGAAATATAAATTTAAACCAACCGACCTAGAATGGCGGTATCCTCATTAAGTCAGGTTTAACCAGTTTAAATTGAATAACCAACCGACTTAGAATGGCGGTATCTTTTTATTAATTCAGATTTTAAATAGTTTATATATCATATTTTAAGGGAGATTAATCTAAATAGCAAAAGTAAAAGAATTACCTTATTACCTCAGCATAGAGACGTTACCCCCTCATGGATGGATAGAATTACTACTACAAAGCGTAAATAAAACTGAATAAAGAAGAAGAAAATAGAAGAACTCTCTTTTATATAAGTATTTCAGAGGATTTGGTACATTTGAAACTAAAAATTCGAAATCTATTTATAGGCAAAAAAATCTAATTTTTTATTATTATTTTTCTCATTTTTATTATTTAATTATTAATTATTTAATTATTATTTTTTTTGGATCGCTGAATTTTCGACACGTGGCATGGTGTGCTAAAAATGACGGCTCGTTGAATCTTTGACACGTGGCATGGTGGTGCAATTACCAAAATACCCTCGGTGTCGGGATGCCCAAAATTACCAAAATACCCTTTTCGTCAAATTTCACAGTTTTGCTCCAAATCACCTCCAGAATATCTTGAAACTTTATTTTGGTGTCGGGATTCCCAAAATTACCAAAATTTGTGTCGGGACGTCCAAAATTACCAAAATACCCTTTTTGCCAAATTTCACCAAATTTCACAGTTTTGCTCCAAATCACCCTAGAATGTCCTGAAACTTTATTTATCTACAAAATAACACAAAACACATCAAAATATTCACAAAACTCAAGAAACTATACAAAATAATAAGTTAAATGAATGGGAAATAGTGATACATTTATCACTCATCACACCCCCAAACCTAACATTTTGCTAGTCCTCGAGCAAAATACAAAATAAAATAACATAGTAAATTTAACTAAGCCACTTTCGTAGGGATCACGATTGCATTTAGCATATGCAACAAGCCTTTAAACCCATAGGTGTCCCTAGTGGACGAGTTGTAGTCTCGGGAGGGTTTACAACAATGATACCCACAAACATTTTACAAAAGTAAAAAAGTAGTGAAACTAATGCACACAAAAGCAAAAAGACAAGAGAAAAGAGAATAAAGAAGTCAGTGACTCATTCGATGAAACTTCTACTCCAAGTTTAGTAGTTGTTTTGTTTCATTCTAAATTATTAAATAAGTAAATTCTCCGATTATTTTTACCATTCTTCATATACACAGCCAACAAAATATTAAACAACTCATTTTTGCCCACAACGGTCATAAGTGCAGTTGATAAGAGAGTAATATTTTTGTTCTAAAGTTTTATCAGAATTCACATCTTTTTATAGTAATGGAATAAATTTTCTAATTTTCTGATTTTTTCTTTGATTTTTTTCTTTTTTCTATTTTTTATTTATATACAATATCTTCCATCTATGTAGCGAGCTTTAGGTCGGTGACTCCCAAACCAGTTGGCTTTAGGGCATCAGGTGTTAAGACACCTCTAAGGACTTAATTACTCAGACTTCAGATATATATACATATATATAAATTTTTCATCATTTTTGATCCATGTAGCGAGCTTTGGGCCAATGACTCCCAAACCAGTTGGTTTTTGGGCACTAGGTATTAAAATACCCTTACAGACTTAATAACTCGGATCTCAGATGTATTTTTTTTTATTACTTTTTTTTATTCCATCACTATTTTTTTAGATGTTTCTCCAATTAAACTATAGCACTGAATATTACAATCTTTTCAATTTTATCCTATGTCCGTATGTTACCATATATGTTGATAATATCTGCTAACTAAGTATATGAAGATCCATTTTAGTCAGTTTTATAGAGAATTTACAAATTAAATAATTCAAAAGTGAATAAACAAAAATTAACTTGTTTTGAATTAGGTTTGAAATACGTCTCATAAGTGGAAATTCCTTACACAGCTATTTCTTACCAATTTCATCTTTTTAGTCAACATAACAACAAAACATTTTTACTGGTCATATAATTATAATTTACATTTTTTTTTAAGAGTTTAATCAAAGGCTCAGTTTATGGTATGTGACTAACTGTCGAATGGACTTCCCGTTGTAGATTCCCCAGAGGGAGGGTGGAGCGAGGCTCACTTAAATACCCAAGCCCCTTAGGCTCTTATCGCTTGTTGTCAGGAATAAACAACGAGTCCTCCAAACTAGTCTGTCACAACACGCTACAAGTGAATGATTATCTAGGTGCCTCCACAGCTTTTCCTTATAAAAAGGTAGTGAGTGAAGGAAGACACCAAATCATCACCTAGCTTTAAATATGCCCTTTGTTTTTATTAATTTTTTAATTTTTTTGTATTTTTCGAAAAATTTTGGACTAGAAATAAAAACACAATACAAACAAGTACTATTAACTATTCCTCACCCCCAAACCTAAATGAGACATTGTCCCCAATGTTTTAAAAAGTAGAAGAAGAGTTTAGAAGATAGTACCTGGTTAAATGGGTTGCCTCCCAGCTAGCGCTAAATTTTTTGTCTTCAGCCAGACATGACTGAAATATATCTGTCAAGGTGGTTTCAGCGTCGTTTTGGATGTCCGATTAAAGACATTCCCATGTGCGTTGCTTTTGAAGGGTCTCTTCCAACGGTAAGGTGGTAAAAAGAATTTTGTCCCATTCAGTGCTCGTGCCACCTTTTTAACTTTTGTTGTTCCAGTGATTCCTGAAAAGAAAGAAAGAAGATCAGGAGGTCTTGTATGGTGCTTGACTTGGAATGGAAGTTCCATTCTGTCAAACTTCTGTTTGATATCTTTGATTTGTACTCCCCAAAACAGCGATGTTTCTCCTGAATGCTCTGGATTTTTAATAAGTTCAGACATTTGCTCTTCTTCTTGCTCCACCTTTTCTTCACAGATGAATTTTAAAATTTCGGTATTCAACTCTTCATCTGTCATCTGTGAAATACATGCTTCAAAATTTTCAACCTGAGGATGAAAAGAAATGTCAGATTTTAGGTCTTCATCCTCTGATCTGATTGGCTCAGGTAGATCTTCTTCAAACATTTGTGCAATGGAATCTCCAAGATCTTCATTTTGAGAATACAGAATTTCATCCTCAATTTTTGATGCAGTTGGTACAAATAACTCAGCTTCATCCTCGTCAGAATCTGAATAATAAAAATCAAATTGAGACTTTGTTGGTTTGGGCTCCTGAACTGATATCTCAAATTCTTGATACTGCTCAGCCTCGTCCTCTGTTATGATGTCATGATGAATCTCAAGATATTGAAAGGCTTCTTCAGTAGTATTTGAATTTGCTCCGTGAGATATGTGATTCAGGTTCTCTGTTAATTGTCTAACTTGATCTGTCATTCTCTGTATAGACGCTGCTTGACTTTGTATTTGTGCTTCAAATTGAGCTTCCCGTTCCTCGAACAAATCTTTGAGCATGTCATTCAACTGATCTTTCTCTGATGGTTCTGGTTCTTGATAAGAATCGAAGGAAGATGGTGGATAAGATGGAAAATGTGATGATTCTTCGTACCTTGGTTGATTCCAAAAATTCTGCCACTCTGAAAGGTATATACATTGATCGCTCGGGTGGTTACCATCACATATTACACATCTCCCCATTTCATTCTGTTGAGCAAATGTAGTATTGCTTGATTCTGGCATCCAGTGATATTCGTTGGGCTGAACAACAGGCCTCAGAAAACTGGACTGTTGCTCCCAGATTTGGGGTGTATCTTCTTGTAAAGCTTGTAATTTTTCAAAATGTTCCATTTTTTTATCACCTGAAAACAAAAGAAAGAAATAAAAATTACATATAATAATAAAGAAAATTAGATACAAGTAAATTAGATAGCTTCAAAATTAATAACTCAAGAAATATAAGTCCCCGGCAACGGCGCCAAAAACTTGACCGGCGTAAACACACACGTATAACGCAAGCGCACGTATCGTTCAAGTAGTATAAAAATATCGATCCCACGAGGACTTAATTCCTACTGTTGTTATTAATTGTTGATACTATTTATTTACAGATATCTAATTATAGGGAGAAGGGAATTGATTGCTTGAAATGATTTGATTTGTAGAGTTGCTAAATAAATAAATAAATAAAAAGACAAAAGAAAATACTAAGGAAAATAAAAAGACTTAAAGATCTAGGGTTGTGAATATTTCTAATATCAATTAAAAGATGAAGTAGTTAAATCATAGTTGGGTAAATTATTGAATTATTAATCTGGAACACTAAATTATGTAAAAGCCTCTTTCGAATGATCATTTACAAATACCTAGTTATAATCCAATTGAACCATATGTCTATGTCAATTAAATTACCTAGATTCATTAAGGTTAAGTTCCAATTATGACTACCCCCGCCCAACAGGTATATTCCTATCCTGTAAGGAAATCTATTAAAGGTTTATCTATCCTTAAAGAAGATCGTGGGTTGTTGAGTATAAGGTCTTTAAACTTAAAATCCCTATGTCTAGTTCATTTTAAGTTTTATCTAATCAATTTTATTAGTGATCAGTTAATAAAAAGGCATTAAGGTTATGACTCAACAAATAATTCTTTTAAATTACTCAAACTATAATCTAACCCTTTTAAAATCCGGTGATATTAGATTTAATCACAACCCTAGATATTTAACTTAGTTACAACACATAACTAAAGTTGATATAAACTTAAAAGACAGAAAATGAAATTGCATAAAGTAATTAAAATAAATAAATGAAATGCTAAGGTAAAAGGAAATAACTTCTACTATATACTATTTAGATATCTCCCAATAATATAATATATAATCTTGTGATATTTTAAACCAACCGTCCGGAATGGCGGTATCCTGATTAAGTCAAATTCAAATATACCAGCCATAAGGCGGAACAGAAATATAAATTTAAACCAACCGACCTAGAATGGCGGTATCTTTTTATTAATTCAGATTTTAAATAGTTTATATATCATATTTTAAGGGAGATTAATCTAAATAGCAAAAGTAAAAGAATTACCTTATTACCTCAGCATAGAGACGTTACCCCCTCATGGATGGATAAAATTACTACTACAAAGCATAAATAAAACTGAATAAAAGAAGAAAATAAGAAGAACTCTCTTTTATATAAGTATTTCAGAGGATTTGGTACATTTGAAACTAAAAATTCGAAATCTATTTATAGGCAAAAAAATCTAATTTTTTATTATTATTTTTCTCATTTTTATTATTTAATTATTTAATTATTTAATTATTATTTTTTTTGGATCGCTGAATTTTCGACACATGGCATGGTGTGCTAAAAATGACGGCTCGTTGAATCTTTGACACATGGCATGGTGGTGCAATTACCAAAATACCCTCGGTGTCGGGATGCCCAAAATTACCAAAATACCCTTTTCGTCAAATTTCACAGTTTTGCTCCAAATCACCTCCAGAATATCTTGAAACTTTATTTTGGTGTCGGGATTCCCAAAATTACCAAAATTTGTGTCGGGCGTCCAAAATTACCAAAATACCCCTTTTTTGCCAAATTTCACCAAATTTCCCAGGTTTGCTCCAAATCACCCTAGAATGTCTGATGAAACTTTATTATCTACAAAATGTTAACACAAAACACATCAAAATATTCACAAAACTCAAGAAAATATACAAAATAATAAGTTAAATGAATGGGAAATAGTGAGTACATTTATCACTCATCAAATTTCCAAATTACCCCTAATAATAGTAATAAAACGGTTAATTTTAGGGGCATTTTAGGTATCATAAAAATATTCTAAAATGTATAAATATGAGTTATTTTTCATTATTCAACACACCAATTTCTCAATTCTCAATTCTCTCAATTCCTATAATTCTCTTTCTCAATTCTATAATTCTTTAAAATTTCTTAAACAACAAATGACAAGCTCATCTGAGAACACAATGTCAAATGTGTCAACCCAAGAGAGCGACCCTAGTATCAGTTCACGGAGACGAGAAGTAAAGTCTCGTTCCTCGGATGTTTTCAAAATTCATTTTCATTTAGACGATACTGATAAAGGTTCAAGAGCAGTATGCAACCATTGTGGGGTTTCTTACAAATTTTCTGGTGGATACGGCAATATGATCAAACACCTAGAAAGACATCAAGCGGTTGAACTTGGACTTGATACGACGTAAACTCAAATGGCCAGGTACGCATCATCTAGTAGAGGTACAAATGCTTTAGATTTATTTAAATATTCTGATGCTAAAAATAGAGAAGAATTTGCTAAATTAACTTGTATGTCACATCTTTCTTTAAATTTTGGTGAAAGAATTGCTTTTACTAATTACATTCAAAATGCTTTAAATCCTGGTTCATGTAGAATGACTAGAATTACAACAAAACGTCAAATTTTAAATTATACAAAGATGATAAAAAACATTTAAGATTTAAAAAAGTATCTGTCTATGTATATTTGGAGTTACTATTGGCGAACACACTCATACATGAGTGTGACTTGTCCTTGGATTGATGCATCATGTAACATGCAAAAATGACTTATTGCATTTAGAGTTTTTGATGAACATACTGCACAAAATACTTATAAAATGATGAAAGTAATTTTTGATGAATATGGTTTATTAGGTAAAATTTAACAGTTAGATTTGATTATGCATCTGCAAATACTGCATCAATCACTGATTTAATAGAAATATGCGAACCAAATGAAAGGGGTCATTTTTTTCATGTTCGTTGCACATGTCATGTCCTTAATTTATGTGTTCAAGATGGTTTGGAAAAATTATCACTTTTCATTGATCGTATTAAAAAAGCACTTAATTGTATTTGGTCGTATTCTCAAGTTACGAGAGAATGGGCCAAGTTTTGTAAATTTAATGATATTAAACCGATAAAAGTTTCACGAGATGTTCCAACATGTTGGAACTCAACTTATTTTCTTTTATGTCAAGCTTTGCAATACAAAGATGCATTATGTAGTTTTTTTCTCAACATGTTCAACATATCACACTTTTTCCTAGTCAATGGGAAATTTGTGATAAAATTTTAGAGATTTTAAAAGTGTTTAATGATGCTACAAAAAGTTTTAGCGAAGTTATTATCCTACACCACATTATTTATTCTTGAAAGTTTGAATATTGTTGGTACTCTCGATGAGCATGTTGATAGTCGTGATCCTAATGATATTGTTTTGTTTGAAGCTATTAATGTTATGAAACGAAAATGGTTGCATTATTTTAAAGACATTTCTTTACTTAATCTTATTGTTGCTGTTTTTTATCCTAGATTTAAATTAGAAGGTTTGAATAGTGCTTTACCCGCTTACTATGGATATTTAGGAATATTAGATGAAATTGATATTTCAAGAATAATAGCTAAAATAAAAATTGATTTAATAGAGTTATTTAATGATTATGTTAGAAGATATAACTTGCAATCAGTAGGACAATCTAGTAGTATCGAAACGACCGTAATGCAATCAAGACTTAGCGCAGGTGATCGTTGGTTATTACAACGAAATAAAAAATATAGGGATAACACGACTAATAACCCGGAATTAGATAATTATTTATCTATAAATTTTGAGTTTTCAACTGAAAGTTTAGTTAGTAAAAATTTTCAAACCCTTGAATGGTGGAACCGACATCAAAATGTATATCCTGTATTATCAATTATTGCTAAAGAGATACTGGCAGCACATGTTTCCACCATTGCGGTTGAGTAAGCCTTTAGCATGGGAGACAATATATTGGAAGTCAGACAGTCTTCATTACATCCAGCACTCTAGAAGCAACAACATGTGTGGATGATTGGACCCAAGTTGATCTGAGGCAACAAGAAGATGCCCTTGATGAATTTGAAGACTTGTTCGATAATGCATCTGCAAGTGCAAGCAGAACTGGAGCTGAAGGATCAACAGACACTAATGATGATTGCTAATTAAATATTTAAATAATTGTAAAATTACAATGGAAAAATATCTTTAAAATGTAATAGAACTATGTGAGCTTTGATCCTCTCACCCCTGCATGATACGTAGGCAACTTAAGTTTTTAAAAATTTAAGTTCAAGCTCTTTAATTTAATAATTTTTTTATTATTTTTTTAGATAAGAATTTTATTTGTAATTTAATGTAATTATGTAATGTAAGTTTATTATTTAAATTCAAATTCATAATTTTAAATTATATTAATTTATCAATCTCAATTTTTTATTTTCAATAAAAAAAAAGAATGGAACCGGAACCAGAACCAGAACTGGAACCGAATGGTTCGGTTTTGATTCCGGTTACGGTTCCTGTTCCACATTAGTGTGGAACCGGAACCGAACCGGAATTAACCGCGGTTCCGGTTCCACACTCGTGAACCGGGAATCAGAACCGAACCGAACTGAACCGCCGGCCGGGTCTACTATCAAGTATCAACCAATACATATCATTCCATAAATTTTAAGACTCGCTTCCAAGATAATGGGAGGAAACCACTCTTCTTTTCGTTGATATTTCGGAAGAGTAATGTCCGCTCTTCTTTGGATTCTTTAAATTGCTCGTGTCCTTATTTAATTTAAGTTGGTGACTATCTATCATGACAAAAATTCTTATTTATTAATTTTATTTTATGAAATTGTAAATTGCATATTAACTAGGGGACTTAAAATTATATTAAAATACATTTTTAAGATTCAAATTATTTAAAATCTCTAAATAAAATATTAGTTAAATGATATTCATAAACTCACGCTTAATTTTAATAACTAAATATAATTTACAAGAATTAGTCCATTTTTGATCATATAAAATAATATATGATAATTTTTTTTTTAATGATTATCACGACGTCTAACGACATGAAATTCGAGAGATGAAAGATGTCTATTTCAAGATCGTTTTTGATATCTTCAAGATCCAATGCCTTTTTATTTTGTCATCCTTAATCATAACAAATTATTATAATAAAAAATATAAAACTCTTAATTATTAGTTATTTCAAAAAAATTGAGACTATATCCGCCTAACTGTTTAATCGACACTAATCTACTCATATTTCTATATTTTTACGTTCTTTATGATACCGTGATAAAAAGATTTTTTAAATCTGGGAAGATTCGAACTCGTGTGACAAAGATCATCTTAAATATCGCCGTGACATAAGCAAAATGAATACTTTGTAATTTTTAGATGAAAAATAGAACATCAAATGTGTTAATAATTTCAGATTTTTACTATTCTTAGATAGATCGCTGATAATTTACTTAATTTTTAAACGTGTCCCAACATAACAAAATTTCCGAACCCTACCTACACTTTCAGAATGGTGAACGCACACCTTTGATTAGATTAGTTCATCTTCATCATAACCCATAAATATTTAATGCATCTACAATTATTTTTCATGGATACTTTATAGGACTTGATCATAATTAATTTTTCTTTTTACTAAAGAAATATATTGAGAAAAAAAGGTCTTTTAAAAAAAAAAAAATTAACTACAATCAAATTCACCCTAATGAATTGTAGTTATTGCTATCATTATGAAACTTTTGATTTAATAATGGAAACTCAACAAATCAGAACCCACGGTTGGACTAATTTAAATACATTCAATGTATTATGGTCCACAGGATATAATAAAAATTCAAGAGCATCAATTTCGGTGCTTCTTGGATACAACTTTAAAAATAAAAATAAAAATAATTTGGATATTTAACTCTAATAATCTTTTTAATTAAAGAAAATGATGCTTTATGGTCTTAACTTATTATTTTCACTATTCTTTTTGTTGGCCCCTCTCTTTATATACATGATATCATTGAATGAAACCAAAAGCAATATGCAAATCCAATCAACAAATATTATTTTATTTTATTTATAAAGTTTCATTTTTTCTTTTAATAAAAAAGTTGCTGATGGTGAAGCATCAATAGTAAATTAGTAATGTAGTAAATATAAATTAAAAATTAGAAGTATCCTTAAGCTACATAGTAGGTCCAAATGTACCCAAACTGCTGGACAAGAAGGGCAGCTCCAATTGTCTTTGGCCTTAGGTAGTTCACTCATGAAGTTTTGCCTCTTTCTATATTGTTCTTCTTTTCTCTATTATTTTATTTTAGTTTTCAATTATGATTAATATATAGTTTAACTCACTTACTCAAGACATCCATATTCAGTAAATTATATTTTGGGTTCAATTCCTTTCGGTGACATGAATGAATAAATAACTCATGTAATTATTAGCCTTCGGGCATGGAATTCTATAATACCCTAAATTATTTGAACATACATTAATTTTATATTAGTGTGTGTTGGAATTTTAATGGTAATTTTGGATGTTTGATGTTATCTTCTTTAATAAAAAAAAAAGAGTTAGGGGGTAAGAGTTGACTTGTGACTAGTAGGGTTTAAAGTGGGCTTGTTCCACTTTTATTTGGAGAGTGTGCTGCCATGAGAGAGAAGAAAAAGAAAAAGAAAAGAAGAAAAAGAGAAGAGAGAGAAAGGAGAAAAGAAAAGGAAAAGAGAAGATCACCAGAATCTATCCAGGAAACTATCAATTTTGACAATAGTATTGACACTGGAAAGTATAGAGCTCGATGAGGGGAATATTTTGATAGTAGTCTTGGCACATGAAATTACCAATTTTCGTCAATTTCTCGATAATATATTTTCTTTGATTTTTTCTCAATTTTTCATTGATCCGGAACTCCGATTGATGAACCGTTGATGGCATTAGAATCGGTGAGATAGAAAAAAGCATGGCCACCGGAAAATTTGGATTCCAAGCGGGGCGTGGCGCTCAAACGCGGGCATAAGCCATGATGCATGAGGACTACGAATGGGATGATGTTGTTGTACGTTGGGCCCACGCACCGAAAATTTTGGCCCCATCTCCTCGAGCCTTCCTTTGTGCTACCCCGACTCTTCTGAGTAGTAATGGACCTCCGAATTTCAATTTTCATGTAATTCGTTGTTATATTCGATTTATACATGTTTATGTGTTTCAGAATCTTATTAGACTTATAGTGTGATTAATTTACTTGTCTAGGCTATTTAAATAGTTACTATGTAATTGAAAGTGAATTATGGGCTTAATTGAAAAATATGATCGAGTACGAATGTGTCTGGGAGAGAGACGTTAGGCAAGTAAGATGTTAGGAAAGAGAAGTCATATTCCCTCATATGTAATCTCTGTAATACATGCTAGTAAGATGTTAAGGAAAACTTGTGATGCCTATCTAGCTCATGCGGTTGTAATATCTCGAGTTTTTTGGAATAGTGATGGAAGGTATCCGAATTAAAATTTAGAATTTGGAACTAGATGATATTCGAAAATAAGAATTTATGTGTTGGAAAAGAGATCGGAATGTTTTGAAATAAAGATTCATCACGTTGGAAAACGCGTGGTTTCAAGAACCGGTTGCGCGATTCATGATTATATCGTTATACACATAAAAGTTTCTTATTTCGGCTATAAAAATAGTGAATGAACTCCGATTGAGCTAATTCTGGAACCATTGGACTCGTTTTTCCAAGATGAATAATTATTATGTTGAACACTTTTGAAATTTACACTAAAATGGCTTCACAAATATGAATTTATGAGAAAGCCCTATGACAAGGCCTGATTGTAATTTTTCGGGGGTCTAAATTTAAATTGCAGAAACCTCTCTATAAATACCCATAGTTTCTTGTAATTGCAGGAATCGCATAACCTCACATATCTCTCTCACTCGACGCCCCCACCTCCAAAACCTTTGAACGACGCCTGGTCACGCCGGCCGGCGTGACTAACTAGAGGGGTGTACCGGCCACCCCTCCACCTTATGGTGGCCAGCGGCAGCCCCATATCATCGCCGACGGTGAGTAAAAGAAAAAGAGACTCGTGTGGTGGGTTTTTTCGATCCCGGCTCGTCGCTTCGTGTCACGGCTCAAGCCACTAGCCAAATTGAAACTCTTAGATAGTACTACAAGTTGGTGGTGACATATTTTCTATTTCGTGGATGGTTGCACGCAAAACGAGAGGAAAGCTTCAGTGAATAGTGACTCACTAGTGAACAATAACTTCGATCAAAATTCTGTCAATTCCACCACGTTCGTGGGACCGTTTGGAGTCCGTTTATGTCCTCGAAATCTCGGTACGACCTCACAGTAAAAACTCACAAATTTTAAGTATATCGTTTAATATTCGGATGTTTCCTATAGCTTTGTAGAGTAGTGTAATTGTATGAATTGAATTATTTGAGCATGAGTATATTGAATATGTACATTTGAGTGAAAACAGAACGAATTGGATCGATCTGATCCATTATGTAAGTTTCTATTTAAAGTGGGTTTTTTCGTGTATTGATGTGTTTTTTATCGTAACGATAGATATGATATATATATGATGATATGATAATGTTTAGATAAATCTAAGAAGGTTCAGAGGATTCGAGACCTTTCTGTAGCGTTTGCGGAAATTTTTCATAAGATTTTCCAAAAACACGTAAACCGATGATTTAATTTAACTAGTGGCATAAATTAGTTTGTTATGGTGTTTTAAGATTATTGAAACTAAAATCATTGAAATCCGACTTGATTTGGTTATCCCGAAAAGATCCAGAATTTTATCGTAGTTAAGTCGAGAACTCTGTAAGTTGCGATTCAGACGGCATTTCGCTATTTGTTTTGGCAGATTTGATTAGGACCTGAAGTGCTCACAAAGTCAGGTAAGTAACTCATGCGAAGAGTGCTTTAATAGTTTATTTGTGTTTTAAATATATATATATACACAGATGATTGAAGTATTTAGGATAAGACGAGGGTAGTTAAGGATATTCTTGAGAACAAAGTTCAAGATTACGTATGGTTAAGATAATCAACCACCACATGTATGGATTTATTTAATGTTATGATATGAAGTGAAATGTTTGATGAGGTTGATGTATATTGATGTATGTAAATGTATGAGGTTGACGTCTATTGATGTATGTAAATATATGAACATGTAATAGTATGTATATGTAAATGAACAAGTGTATTTATAAGCTAAGGATTTTCCGAATGATAAAAGTACTTGATTGATAGGATATATATATATATGAATATAATGTATATTTGGTAAGATATTGTACCAATGTTTCAGATAAGAATTCTAAACGGTGAATGTTTGATCGATAAGTAAAGAATGTGAGGACTGTAAAATGATATGGTATCAGAATTCGAAGTAATGGGTATATTCATATGTTTGATGTATATACACATGTGTATGACGATTCAGATGATAAAGCAAAGTTTTTCATGCATATGCTTGTGTATATGAAATCGTGTCACGTGATATTGTGCATGTGTGTATGTTTGATTGATTGGTAATCTCGTGGTGTAGTAGTCGAGCTGGTTAGGGATCCGTTCGGACGGAATTCATCTCATACCTATTCTAAAATAGGTAATGAATCTCGTATGAGCATTTTATGTGTAAGCTAGTCATATGTATGTATTATTTGGTTAGATGTTTTGTGATATTTTGGCTGTTATGTATACTTCATTTTTGGTTGCACGATGATTGTATATATGTTTGAGTGTATTTATGTGTGATAGAGTCTGTGATATGTATGATTGTGTGTGCTATTGGGGAATGAATGAATGACTTGGAAAAATATGTCGAGACGCTTGTTATGGGGTCCATACCATCAAAAAATGGTTGACCCGCTACTATGTAGACATGGTTCGTACACTGTCCGTCAGTGCGCGCTACTCGAAAAGTTGACGCTCGATATGTATATTGAAAGGTTTGTATCAAAGATTTATTTTTGATTTTAACATATTTGAGTTTTGGGGAAAAACATGATTTCAAAAAAATTACATTTTGATTTTGATACATTTCAATATCGTTTAAGATATTATATGATATGATATGTTTCTGTCACGGCGCTTGCACATGTTGTTATGGTTTTATATTTTGATATGATATATTTCCATCGTGGTGCTTGTATAAGGGTCTGTCTAACTACAATGGACCGATCCGCTACCCTCTATCGATAGGGGATCATTTCATTCATTGCCCGATGCGCGAGATTTGGGCACTAGGCACTTGTTATGTTTCTTTCAGTTGAGTTTATACTGGATTCTTGATATGGATTTATGATGATGATGAATTTCGAAATAGATGTTGTTTACAGTAAAAGAGTTTTTCAAATGTGTTTTCGAGATGGTTTTTGAAGGAGATTGTTTCACATTATCCATCTTGATGATATCATAAAATTGGCAGATTTCATACTATCAACATCATAATGAGAAATGTATGGTTATATGTAACTTCAGGTTGTGACAATTGATGTATTTGTTGATATAAAAGAAGATTTTTGTTATAAGAGTATGTATGTAAGTTTATAATTAGTCACAAATCTTTTGCGTATTGTGATGGTTATGTATGTTTTGTTGTCAGCCATACAATGTTGTATGTGCGATTGGAATTGTGCGTATGTAAACTTTGAGGTTGATAGCATTTACAGATATGATATTGAATGACATGATACGAAATGAATGGGTTCCGTTTCAGATTGTGAATGAAATTGATAGTATGAAATCCGTATTATGGTTTCCATTTTTATACTGTATTTGACCGCCTATAGAGAACTTTTGTTATGCCCCTCATTTCTGATGATGCATGTGATTGACTGTATAGAATTCGTGTTTGGCTTCTGATTCTGGGATGGTTGAATTTGAAATGGTTTGAGCGTGTTCCTATAAATGAGTGTGAATTGAGATGATAAGTTTAATAGACTTTTGGTATGAAATGTTTGATTCGATTTATTTTACTTTGAAATAACATAGGTTACTTTGTATGAATTGAATTGTTTGAGCATGAGTATTTAATATGTGCATTTGGTAGAATCCGAGTGAAAATTGGACGAATTGGATCGATCCGATAGATTATGTAAGTTTCCGGTTAAAGTGAATTTTCTGTGTATTGATGTATTTTTTATTGTAATGATAGATATGAGATATATATGATGATACGATAATTTTTAGACAAATCCGGGTAGGTACAGAGGGTTCGGTATCCTTCCGTAGCATTTGCGGAAACTTTTTCGGAAATTTTTCTAAAAACACGTAAATCAAGAATTTTAGTTAACTAGTGGCATGGATTAGTTTGTTATGGTGTCTTAAGATTATTGAAACTGAAATCATTGAAATCTGACTTGATTTAGTTATCCCAGAAGGATTCAAAATTTTATCATAGTTATGTCGAGAACTCCGTAAGTCATGATTCTGACGGTGTTTCACCATTTGTTTGGCAGATTTGCAGATTTGACTAGTACTTGGAGTGCTTGCGAAGCCAGGTAAGTAACTCATGTGATGGGTGCTTGAATGGTTTATTTATGTTTTAGATATATATATATATATACACAAAAAAAAATGATTGAAGTGTTTAAGATAAGACGAGTGTAGTTAAGATGAGAACAAAGTTCGAGATTACATATGGTTAAGATAATCAACCCCCACATGTATGGATTTCTGTAATGCTATGATATGTAGTGAAATGTTTGATGAGGTTGATGTATATTGTTGTATGTAAATGTATGAGGTAGATGTCTATTAATGTATGTAAATGTATGAACATTTATATGTATGTATATATATATGTAAATGAACAAGCATATTTATAAGCATTGGTACACGTATTTGTATATGTATGTGATGATAAGATATGGATAATCTGAGTATATAAGATCCATAAAGAGAACAAGTTATGATTTTTGAATTTATATTAGCACATATAGATGTGCGTCATTAGAATAAGTTTGTTATTGATTAATGCATACGATTTAGTTGTATAGAGGTTGAGTTGGTATAAGCTAAGGCTTTTCCGAGTGATAAAAGTACTTGATTGATATGATATGTATATGAATGTAAATGTATATTTTGTAAGATACTATATCAATATTTCATATAAGAATTCTGAACGGTGAATGTTTGATCGATAAGTAAAGAATGTGAGGACTGTAAAAGGCTATGTTATCGGAATTCGAAGTAATGGGTATATTCATATGTTTGATGTATATAAGCATGTGTATGGCGATTCATATGATAAAGCAATGTTTGTCATGCATATGATTGTGTATGTGAAATCGTGTGATGAATATATGTTTGATTGGTTTGTAATCTCGTGGTGTTGTAGTCGAGCTGGTTAGGGATCCGTTCGGACGGAATTCATCTCATACATATTCTAAAATAGATAACGAGTCTCGTATGAGCATTGTATGTGTAAGCCAGCCATATGTATGTGTTGTTTGGTTATGTGTTCTGTGATGTTTTGGCTGTTATGTATACTTTATTATTGGTTGCACGATGACTATATGTATGTTTAAGTGTATCTGTATGTGACAGAATCTGTGATAAGTATGATTGTGTGTGCTATTGGGGAATGAATGAATGACTTGGAAACTGGTGTAAATATAAGATGTTATAATTATGTTTGCTAAGTTTGTTATTGTATTTATGCACATTATGGAAGATACTGAATGTGTTTGTAGAATTCTGATAATGTGTTTGTAGAATTCTGAAATTGGATTTGCATAAATGTAAGAGAAGTGAGCTATGAATATTAAGCTATCGTAAGGCTATCGGAATGGAAGAAAGTTTGTTTCGAAATGAAAGAAGTTTGTTTGACTTATCTATTTAAGGATATTTCGAAGATGTTCATTCGTAATAAAGTTTAAGTATGTGACTTCATATTTCTTGTGATTGAAATGGTTTCGATTTAAAATAACATACTCAGTGATATTTGAATTAATGTCTTGTGTGTTTTGGATGTTTGGCTAATAAATTGACATATATGTAAATATATAGATATGAGAATTTGACATGGGTCAAATATATAGGATAACAAAAAACTCATAATTCTAAACTCGTAATAACTTGATAATTCTGAAAAACTTGTAATGTGATTGACTTGTATATTGTATTTGTTGTATTAGCAGAGTAACTTATTGAGTTTTATAACTCACACCAAACCAATTTGCTAGTTTTGCAGGTTGGCTTCCAGATTGGTCAATCACGACAGCTTTGGAAGTCATGCTCGAGACGCAGATCACCCAAGCGGTAGTTACCCTCGCATGTGTCCAGGGAAAAGTTTTAGTGGTTTAGGATTTTTGATTAGTATGTTATTTTTCGTACTGAGCACGCTGTTTGTATTTATTAAGTAAAAGTTTTGATTGCTTATGATGTTGTGGGCACAAATCCTTTGAGTGTTGATTGATGTTATGGGCACAGAGCCCTTAAGTGTTGTTTTGAGTTTGATGTGTTTTGTGTGGATCTGAGGTCCTTTTATATATTTGATGCCTATTGTAGGTTTCATTTGATGTTGGACTGTGTTCCAGGTTGTCCAATTTTAAGATACATCATTTCCCTTTTGTTTTGAAAATTTGGAGGCTTATGAAGATAGGTTAATTATGTCTCCTGCCATTAGCATCTTGCCTATAGCAAGATGTTACAGTGATAGATACTACTATGGGTACACCATAATTGCATGAGATTCCTATTGTGGGATAATTTGTTGGTGTATTTCCCAATGAACTACTGTTTGAACCAATTTCCCTCTCGCAGTGGAAGCGTATTAGAAACTGATATCGGCTTCGAAACATTTTATGTCATTTCCCTTATGAAAGCCAAAACTGACCATCCCATGATGACTTGTTTTGCTTATATTTTTAAATATTTTTCAAATCCATTATTTCCATAAGTGACATATTAAATAGTTTAATATGTATAATAAATTAAATGATTATCTCATAATCATTTATTTAGTGAAAACCTTATATTAAATATAATATAAAGTTACATGTGTGACGAATATATTATTAATCCCATTAATAATAATATATAAATATATATAATTGGACTATCCAATTATATTTAATTTGTTACAGTATATCGAGCTAGCACATGGACCAAACATATATACTGTTCTGAGCTCCAATAATCTCATAATATTAATTAAATTCTTAATTAAATATTCTGAATTATTAACTTTAGGTTATTCCACCAAAAAAGCCCAAAGTTGGACTCTAGTTGCCATAAATATTATATAAGCCGAAGCCAACTGTCGGTGTCCATCGATATAGTTATTACATACGTATTAGCCTTTCATGAGTATCTCATAATTAGAGTCGGGTCTGTAACATCCCCCTCCAGGAGATGTCGTACTATTCCCCTGAGCCTCTGACTTTCTAACTATGAACAACACTCATACTCTTTTCTCAAACATAATCTCATATATTGGACCATTGCTCAAATCCATGACATAGAATGTAAAACAGTACACACAACTGAATACTCAGCATCACTTATCCTAACAACTCTATACACGAATACTTATACACAACTTTACTATACAAATTTCAGAAACTGGACTTTACTTGACTTGACTGAACTTTATCTCTGACTTGACCTGGTGGACCGAACACCCTAATGACTGCCATCAGTATCCATACTCTCGAGCTCGTCCTCTGGGTGACTTGCAAAACAAAGAAACTGTGAGTGGGGGGGGGTTAGATCGTTTGAACGACCTAGTGAGTGGATAATTTTAAACAGAAACTGAAATACTTATTAAAAAAATGTTCATTTTCCATAATCGAAAATATTTCTGGAAAAAATGATCCTTCCTGAAAACACTTTTTAAATCTTTTTTTCTGAAACTTTTCCTGGAAACTTCTTTCTTTCTAAAAACAAATCTTTTTCATAAAATTTTTTCCCTAGAAAACTTTCATTAAACTAGTCTTTCTAAAAATCACATCTATGAAAATCTTATTTCTGAAAGTGTATCTTTGAAAACCCATTTTCTGAAAATCTGTATCTGAATGTCTGCTGAAAAACCCGATGCATAGGGTTGTTACATATCGTCATCCTTCAATACCCCTAACTAGAGCATAGTGTGTAATTGGGGCGTTATGTATCGTCATCCCTCAATGCATGACACTATCATGTCCCTGAAACTAGGGTTTATGGCGTTACGTATCATTGTCCTCCTAGCCCTGAAATCTAGTGGCTTGGGACGTTATGTATCGTCGTCCTCCAAGTCACAAATCTGGAGCCGGGGTGTAGATCTATGCTACCCTCTGTTGGGAAGCGGCCGCGAGTGCGCAGCGGAAAATCAAAATTATTATGCCGCTTTCCCTTTGCCCAAGACCCATTTGTTTTTATTATTCTACAAGCCTAGGCATGTTACTATATATTATAAGCATAAAACTCATAAAACATGCAAAGAACATAAACCTAAACATTCTAACTATCATAAGAACTCTAATTAAAATAAAGAAAGAAAAAGACTTACTTGAACCGAAGACTCCTCCAGTCCTCCCTCCAATCTACAAGCTTTTCTCGAACTCAGCAAGCTCTTCCACGTTCCAAAGAGCCACCCAAGTGTGTGGCCTCCAAAGATGCACACACCAAAGCCAAAACTCAACGGCAAGACTACACCTTGAGTGCACGGGTATTTTACCTTGGTGCTAGCCTAGGCAAATACCTCAAAACATTTAACTCGAGGTTCCTCTAGTCAATTAGACTTTAGGATTCTCAAAATCATTGGCTTACTCTTAAACTTTAGAGTTGCTCACTTATATAAACCCAAGATATGAAAGGTTTGGTGTAAAAATTTGTGAAGAATTCTTTGGGTTTATATAGTGCTCCAAAGACAACAAAATTAATTAAGAATCTGATGTGGGATAAATGCTAATTTAATCTTAGCCATTAGATTTTAATTTAATGGTTTAATAAGATTATAAAACCCTAATAAGAGTTTGGGCCGAATTGGAATTCAAAACAAATAACAAAAAAATTTATACTATTCACGTGAATAGTAATTTTTTTAATTCGAATTCCTAAAGTGCCCCTATCGTCATTCACCAATCCTTAAGCCACTATGGAACCTCATAAATGATCTGTTCAATAATTAAACACATTGAACCAGATATGAAAACTTCATACATCAATCATATATGCTGTTATATTTGTATTGTGCACAGTTAACCATTGATTTCGACTTTATTGTGTGTGACCTTTTGGGTTCCCCTCAAGTTGGACATGAAATGAATCGTGATAATTTAATCGAACATAAATTATCCTCTGATCAGATGGTCGTTCGATTTCAATGACTAAGGTTGACATCTAGCAACATGCCAAGGCCCCCAAATGAGAAGGAAAAATATATATACCCATTTTGTATGCGATTTACATATGATACGGTCCCTCGCCTCACTGTATCCACACTTATTGACCTAGGGTACGGAACGTGTCTACCCATATGGTCAAAGGTATGATGTTGATAGTGTCATGAATCGTGCTAACCCAAGAATCTCACATGATTGTTCCGCTGTGGCCACAGTCTCAAGCACTGATCACACATATCAACCACCGAACTGGAATACCACTCTTATAAGAAAATATTATCCGAGAGAGTGGCGATTCTCTGTTGTATCTTTACAAACTTCATATGTTTCAACAAATGACCCAATCATACCCTTATGACCAGATCTTTTGAACCGGGGAAGGAGAATGTGATAGTTATTTCATCCACACATAAGATTGTAAAGACCTCAAGTCAAAGGACTAGTCATAAAATCGATACATGAAAGTTCTCACAGACACATGGGATAAACACTCCATATGAAAAATTTCGGTGGTCAGTTGGATGGACACGAGCAACTCATGCATCAATGTGATACACCAAGCAGACAGATCTCCACTAGTAGCCTATGAGATTGGCTACCCCACTTAAGGGTGGATCATATCATCATGCTAGTCTCTCCGCTTTGTGAACGCCCAGATTATTCATAAAACTATGACTAGGAACGTTTAAGAGTAATGATTCTCATAAGACGTGGAAGCTATCATCTTACTACTCCAAGGGCTTTATTACAGTGTTTGATGATTCATATAATTTATGTAAGACACGTATAATAAAGATTTCCATTTTATTAATTAATGAAAATATTGTAAATACATGTACATATAGCCCATCCAAAAATTGGGTATAGGGCATATCCCTAACAATCTCTCGCTTACACTATAGCCAACTAGTATGAATCTGGACACCATACTCTTGGGTGTGCCTATCATGCTTTTGTTGAGTCAGACCTTTAGTCAGAGAATCTGCAAGATTATCTTCTGTGGGTATTTTCTCTATAATAACTTCTTTTCTCTCAACAATCCCTCTGATGAGATGAAATCGCCTGAGTACATGCTTGGAATTTTGGTGGGACCTTGATTCCTTTGATTGAGCAATGGCACCCGTGTTGTCACAGTATATCGTGACGCCATTCTTTATCGCAGGAAGCACTTCCAGCTTCGTGATGAACTTCTTTATCCAGACTGTTCTTTAGCTGCCTCAGATGCTGTAATATACTCGGCTTCAGTGGTGGAGTCCGCTGTAGTTTACTACTTTGAGCTTTTCCAATTGACAGCTCTGCCATTCAAAGTAAACAGATATTCTGTTTGTGATCTGCTGTTATCCCTATCGGTCTGAAAGCTCGCATCACAGTAACCAATGACTTTCATCTCAGAACAATCTCCGTAGGTCAAGAACACATCCTTAGTTCTTCTCAGATACTTGAGGATTGTTTTGACAGCTGCCCAGTGTTGCTCACCAGGATTTTCCTGATACCTGCTCGTTATGCTAAAAGCATAAGAGACATCAGGTCTTGTACATAGCATGGCGTACATGATCGATCCTATTATTGAAGCATAAGGGATCCTACTCATACGCTTTCTATCTGAAGGAGTATGTGGACATTGCTCCTTAGATAATTTGATTCCATGACAAGTAGGTAAATTACCTCTTTTGGAATCTTCCATTTTGAATCTTTTCAAAACTTTATCTATGTATGTAGATTGAGAAAGTCCTAACAACCTCTTAGATTTATTACGGTAGATCTTCATGCTGAGTATGTAGGCTGCTTCTCCCAAATATTTCATGGAGAAATTCTAAGATAACCATTGCTTGGTGGCTTGCATCATGGGAATATCATTTTTCGATGATTAATATGTCATCGACATATAATACAAGAAATACAACAGCACTCCCACTACTTTTCCTGTAAACACAAGGCTCGTCTACATTTTTGATGAAGTCAGATTCTTTGATTGTCTCATTAAATCGTATATTCCAACTTCTGGAGGCTTGCTTAGTCCATAAATGGATTGTTTAAGCTTGCATACTTTATTATGATCATCCTTAGATGTAAACCCCTCAAGTTGTGTCATATAGACTTCCTCTACAATAGGACTTTATCATTGCAACATGTGAGAAGGTTTCGTCATAGTCAATTCCTTAGATTTGTCTATAACCTTTCGCCGCCAACCTAGCCTTGTAGGTTTGGATGTTGCCTTCTGCATCAGTTTTACACTTGTAAATCCACTTGTAGCCTATGGGTT